>CM029012.1:161692645-161789376 GCA_016801055.1 Panax notoginseng | reverse complement strand
ATGTTTATCTTAATTTATTTTAAATATTTTTTCGAGTCTTTTTTCTCAGCTTAGTGCAAGTTTCAAAAAAAAAAAGAAGTTAAGAAGAAAGTAAATTTTTTTTCTAAGTATAAGAAAATAAAAAATAAACCTCACTTTTTTTTTTCACTTCTAATTAGGAATATCTAGGCGGAAAGTATTTTTTTTAATGAAAAAAATAAAACTCTTCTAGGCGGATATGAAAATTGAACGTGAATGTATTTAAATTTTTTTAATTTATACTCCTTCCGTTCCAAATTAATTGCTCAGTTTTGATTTTTTAAATCAAATTGACTATTTTTAGAATTAATAATTAAGCATATATAAATATATTTCTAAAATTATAAAATTGGGATTAGTAATAAATTATATATACTTTCTTTTGGTTATAATCTCTTCACCTATATTTTAGCAAAAGTAATAAAAAGATTAATTTTAAAAATAGTCAATTTAACTTTAAAAAAAAAAATTAAATAATAATTAATTTGAGATGAAGGAAATATTATAATGAGTTAAAATATAAATAAATAAAATTCAAATACAATTTTAATATCCACCGGAAGTTTTTGAAACGTTAATACCGGTAATCACAAGTACAGGACGCAATAATTCAACGTTTGCCTCTGTATTTCGACGCAATTTTTTTCTATAATTACATGTTACCCGCTTTACTTTCACGCAATACATATATAATATATATATATATATATATATATATATAATATATATAAAACTAATAATTTCACATATTCACAAACGCAAGACCTCACTTATAGACTTACTGATAATCGCACCCACAACACCACAGAAACTCTGAACTCTGACACAAACATTTATGTGATTAGTCCTCTCGCCACGCTCTACGGATAAACCCTTCAATGCCACCTCAGCGTTCCCAAACTAATTTCTCAGCGTTTGTCCACAGATTTCACTCCCTAAACACCAACAGTTTCCTTTGCATGTAACCTCAATAATTTTGTCTGTCATCAATGTCAGTCAAATTGCATCATCAGAGCTTAGGTTCATCCAGGTTATCTCAATTCTGGTCAACTAATATTATCCAAGTTGTATGATTATATCTTCCATGGAAGCTAGGGCATTTGTTGTGGATACAATTTGTTTGAAATTTTACTTCTATATGCTGTTCTGAACTGCTGATTGTATTCATAGTTTTGGTATTTTTGGTAGTTCTTAAATTTATTTGATAATTTTACTTCTTCTATAAGTTCTGAACTGCTGATTGCATTAATAGATTTTGGTCTTTTTTGGTAGTTTTTTTTTATAATTGATTATGGAGCTGCGTGAATTTGGATTGAATATGGGTCTGATTAAGGCTATAAAACGAGCAAATATGAGCAAATTTTAAAGTTTGATAAATTATTTAATTCTCTTCAAATTATAATTTTTTATTTATACCGGATCATATTCGTTCGAAAAGACGGCTCAGGTTCGATTCGAGATCGTGAGTATAAATTTTGTGGATCAAATTTGAACAATTCAATACTCTGCTAGACTCAATTAATTTACACCCTTAGGCCCTATAGGTTGAACACACTCTCTCTCTCTGTCACACACATACATTATGTTGATCTTTTCAATTTCAACCAATTGTTTTAAGCAATGTTTTTAGACTCGGACCGTTCATCGAACCGAAAAAGTTACCGGGTGGATGGATCATTGGTCCAACAAGTGGTTGGACCGTTATTGACCCAGTGACGTTATTAATATGTAATAAATAATAAATAATTAAATATATTAATTATTATTATATATAATATTTAGTAAATATGTAAAGTTAATCAATTTATCTACCCAAAAAAATTAAAGCTATTTGTACAATATTTACTTTATACAATTCAAATAAATACTAAATCTATTTAAAAAGAAAGATATTAAATTATGATTATAACTCAAGAGTGATAAAATCAAACATAAATAATAAACATCTCTAGGATACATTCAATCAAATTCGGTAAAAAAAAAACTAAATCTAAAAATAATTACTTTATACAATTCAAATAAATTCTAAATCTATATGAAAAGAAAGATATTAAATCATGATTATAACTCAAAACTCAATCAATCAATGATACATCAATCAAATTCAAAGGCTTAGCCAAAAAAAAAGTATAATGCGTTTGGATAGTTTGTTAATATCCTGCTTTACGGCTGAATGCCACTAGTCTCAAGTATTTGGGCAGTCTCTCAGTATTTGGGAGTCTGGGATATAGGAGAGTGATTTCATTATATGCAACATAAATGGGAGGAAATTTATTTGAATTACATTGTAGATACATTCTAATTTTGCGAGCCAATTAGAGTAAGCTTTCCCCGTAAGCTTTAATTCCCTTGCTCGCCAGTGTTCTAATGCATGAAAAATAGAAAAATGGAAATCATTTCATCACTGGAAATGCATCATTGTCTTGTTGCGTGGGGATTGTGGAGCTCTCTGTTTAGAGTGCTAGGAGAGGAGTGGGTGTGTCTTGCTACGGTGGAAGATATGTTATTAATTTGTTTTAGAGGATTTGGAAGCAAGAGCGATGCTAAAATTTTATGGAAGTGTGCCTTTTTTTTTATCTTGTGGGAAATTTGGAATGAGCGTAATACTAGGTTGTTTAGAGAAAGTTACTTAGTCTTAAAGTTATTGAATGATATGGTTATTTTTCTTGCGTCTCTTTGGACTTCTGATATAACGGCTTTTTATATAGAGATTAGAGGGCTGCACTTTTTTCAGTGCTTTCTTGTTTTTGATCTTTTAATTTGCTGAGGGTGGACTTCTTATCCCCCATTTATTGTATTATTTCTTCTCTATTAATAAAATTTATTCTTTTATCAAAAAATTGTGAACCAAGCCTTTGTATTCCTTTGACTTTTGAGTTGAAGTACAAGTATGCTATTAGAAGTTATAAGTACTGTGTGGAGAAAAAACAAGAATTTTTTGTCAATCGCGAGAATTGATTAATTGTAGGACTGAACAAATATACGTGCGGATATCTTCTCTTAATGAATTTAAAACATTTGTTTGTGTTTATGGAACAATTGTTAAAAGTTACAACATCATAACTAGCAAAATAATGTTTGTTGAAACCGCTGGTTTAGATCTCCTGCAACACTGATACTTTCCTAATCTAATCAATCATTTGAATTTGTACTTATGGTTAATTCAATCATTTCATTATTTTGTATTCGCAGCTCTTCAAATCCATGGTTATCACAAAAACCTACTAGAACCCGTTATTTCAACAAAAGGGTAGTTGACTTGGATCACCTATTATTCAGATGTTATTCAAAGAAGAGGTGTCGTATAAAGCTAGCTTTAATTGAGGATGGTAATCTCAGCCTCAATTTCAGATCAGTGAATCTTAGGAAACATTATTTAACGTTTTGTAAATCAACGAGGATTGAACACTTTATGCCCTTTGCTTCCGCGGATGATGGTGTAACCGTCAATGGGAGTCCCCAACCAAGTAGTAGTGACGTTGATGAAATGAGAGTCAAGCTTGGTCAGTCATTGCAAGGCGAAGATTATTATACTGGACTTGTCCAAACATTACATGATGCAGCAAGGATATTTGAGTTGGCAATCAAAGAACAGAGTTCGCTATCAAAACTATCCTGGTTTTCACCTGCTTGGCTTGGTGTGGATAAAAATTCGTGGGTGAAGGCACTATCTTATCAGGTTCATTACTAGTCATGCCTTTTGATTTATTTTACACACTGTCAAAGTTTATACCTTATCCTTAGTTTTTTGCATACGAGACACATGTAGAATGAATTTGCCATTAATGAAGTACTCCCCGTCAATCTCTACGAAGACTTGACAAAGAAATTCCTCCAAAAGCTCCCATTGCATGAGCCTAAGGAGAAGGAAAGAAACACACTATCCCAAAGCAGATCACTATTCATTGTTCGATCAAAAAACATACTAGCATTCATCTCAACCCAAATTTCCCACAAATGGCAAAACAGGCACATCTCCAAAGTAAAAGATCTTCCACTGAAGAGGGATATATCCAACTTTCAATCATCACACTAATCAAACAACACCACAACCGCGATTTTACTATTTGCATTTTACTTATGGAGAATCAAGGAAACAAGAAATCAAGAAACAAAATGAATAATACAACAACAAAATGATCAAATGTTACATTCTTATTTTTTATTTTTTTTAATCAAAAGATTTTTTTTTTGGTTAAATAATTCTTTATCAGCATGTATTTACATTGGCAGATTGAATGACTGTTATTACGGGTGTAAGAAATTTAACTTGTTTAGATTTATTCCAAGGATCTGGGATCTTTTGCAAACACATTTAAGTGCCATCATTTTCTTATATTTAGTTGTTTGGTAATGCAGTACACTTTCGTAGTTGCTGAAACTTCTTATTCTGGATTCAGATGCCTAACCTATTTAAAGTTTGTGATGAATTCTAAATTATGATTATGAAAAAAGCTTAGCATTTGACCTTCTTGCTGATTGTGTATGCTAGACTTTTGGGCTTTTTGGCTAATATATTTTCAAGAGTTCTTTTATTTCCCGTATCTGTGTCTATTGTTGTAAAAGTTGTCTAATAACAATTTTTTAGGCATCTGTGTATTCCTTGCTGCAAGCAGGAAGTGAGATTTCGTCCCGAGGAGATGGAAGAGATAGAGATATAAATGTTCTTGTCCAGAGGAGGTATGATATCTTTATTTGATGACAATAGAATAATTTGATTTAGATCATTATTCAATTTTATGGAGCTAGAGTAACAAGAGTAGTTTCTGTAATATGTTGAAGTCTATGGATGATCATCCTCTACATTTTTATTGAATTAAGATCTATGTTTAGTGTAGTTACTTCTATTACAATTTTTAATATTTAATGTGATTTGCTCCCTAAGAAGGATGGCATCTTGGGGAATCTAGAATCGAAAAACCTTTCTGTTGTAAGTAAGTAGTTGTGGCAGGTCTAGAGTTACGAAGTAAATGATTCAAAGAATTACCTCTGCTGTATTCCATACCATATAAAGTGTTGTGTTTTGTTCCTTTTTTTGTTTTGTGTATGATATCGAACTGCCTTCCATGTAGCATTGGGCGGTTCCTTTTGGAGCCAAATTCTTTAAAGTTAAGAACAGATATGATCTTCCCCAAAATGATGGGTTGTGAATTCTACTCATAATGCTGTCAGTGTGTCACTCACATAAGCCTCCGGGGTTGGGGATGGATTTGGATTACATTCTATTTTGGGAGGATAGATGGCTTGGTGATGCTCCTCTAGTGACAAGATATCCAATATTGTTTTATTTCTCTTCCTTGCATCTCATATCGCTCATTAGGTAGGGGAAACTATTTCTTGGTATTTTTATTTTTTTAATAATTTGAATGATTGCGAGGGAATTGATTGAATTGCTCTCTTGGACCTTTTCTGCCAAGTTTCTCTTTCTTTTTCTATTTAAGTTTCTCTTTCTTTTTCTAATTCTGGTAAGGGACTGGTCTTTGAATTATTTAGGCTATTTTTCTTGCAAGTCTTTTTTTAATTTTCTTATTCGTATTCATTTTCTTACTGATTTTCCCCTAACTTCTTATATTTGGAAGGCCAAAGTTCCCTTGAAAATACTTTTGTTTGAGCGGCAGTTCTCAATTGTTACTGATTTTTGTTTCCAAGGAGAAGTCCATAAAAACGCTTTTTCCCAGATATGTGTCTTTTGCAGACAAAACTAGTTTCATGCGGCAATATATATATATATATATATATATATATATTTTTTTTTTTTTTTCTTTTCTTTTCTTTTGCATTGTGCTACTACATGGCCGTGATGTAATGTTCTTGGAGAGTTTGCTACAGGTGAGATTTTGGGGTTGTGGGAGGCACATGGATGACACATTTTTTGTGTTGTCTTACTATTTTATGGGGCATATGGACTGAAAGAAATGCTAGAATGTTCAATGATGCCTATCTACCTGTTGCCCAACTATCATTTTACTAGTCTTTCAATTAAATAAATTAGAAATATTTGTTCCCTATCCTCAATTAATTACTATTACAAAAAAGGCAACTTTAAAGCTCATTTCATTTAGGCCATCACTGTTCTATTTCTGGTTTAATGATCTGTATGGGGAGAGAAACAAAGAGTGTTGCTTGTAGACATCTAACTTTATTTATTTATGTTTTCTTGTGCAATGGGCCTTACGTGTCAATGAGGAAAGTTTTATTTTATTGGACTGCTATTAACCCCTGCCATACCGTGGTTTAGGAGTTTGGGCAATGCAGAAACATTGTGTATCATAAAATATATGGGATTATAAAATTGTAATGTGAACAAGATGATGAATGAATAATGAGTGAAAAATTGAAAGAATTCAAATTGTGCTTCTGAGATATTAGAGACATCATCAAGTAGCAACTACTTGGGATAAATTACTGAAATTGGTGAAGATGGTTTTGCCATGCATACCGATGATTTCTCTCAAGTTGTTAAGACATTCCTAAAAATCTAGTAGTTATGGGTTTTCCGTTATTGTGAATTTTCAGATGTTATATTGCATTTGTATGTTCTAACTATTGCATCAATTCAGTTTATTACGACGATCTGTTCCTTTGGAGAACGAAATCAGAGAGAAATTGTTAGCCAAGCAACCTGAAGCTTATGAGTGGTTTTGGTCTTTACAAGTCCCTGCAGTGGTGACCAGTTTTGTAAATTATTTTGAAAAAGACCAGAGTTATGCTACTGCTACTACAGTGTAAGTAATTATTATGCATGAATTATAAAGATCCTAACAGAAAACTAATAAGTGCTGTATTTTTTTCCCCTTCCAGGTGGGGTAAAGGAATCTCCTTGGATTCAGGCAATGCAAGTGACAAATCTCTCCTCATGCTTGCACTAAGTTGCATTGCAGCAATCACAAAACTTGGCCCAGCAAAAGTTTCTTGTGCACAGTTCTTCTCCACTATTCCTGATGTAACTGGTAGATTAATGGACATACTGGTTGAATTCATTCCTATATGCGAAGCCTATCATTCTATAAAGGATATTGGTCTAAGCAGAGAATTTTTGGTCCATTTTGGTCCTCGAGCTGCTGCATGTAGAGTGAAAAATGATGGGAGAAATGAAGAGGTTGCATTTTGGGTGGGTCTTGTACAGAATCAGCTGCAGCGAGCTATTGATAGGGAGAGAATATGGTCAAGACTTACAACAAGTGAAAGTATTGAGGTTAGTATTGAAGCACTTTTTGTTATCAACATTGTGGGTGGTTGTAGGAATTTACTTTCGATGATATAGCCCCATGATTGAAGAGTTTCATGACACTATGGTTTTTGATCGAGCCCTTTTTGGAGTGTTTACTATAGGTCACAAGTGGTACTTATCAACTTCATTAGCAACTTTTTGGAAGATTGTAGATCAATATTTACTTAATTATGAAAGAGGGTACCTAATTCTGCTTACAAGTTAAAAGGAGGGATTTTGCTTCTAAAATAAGTCAGTTTGCCATTCATCCTCATTATATTATTTGGCAAAGAAGTCTGCTTTATTGTTTTGTGTTTATTCTAAAAGTATTCGAAAGAATTGGCATAGGTGCCTTCAAACGCCTCGAATTGGTCTAGGCAGCTGCCTAGGCGAAATATAGTTCTGAAATCTAACAAATATTTTCTTTTACGCATTTACAGTTAGAATCCTTGCATGTAATAAATGCTTTATATAGTTTTCATAGGAAGTGATAGTATGTTTGGTTACAAATGAACTATCCTTGAATTTTCATTACAAGCAATTCAACAAACATCCTTTTTGAGATGTTGATGTTCTCTTTGCAATCCGTGTCACCTATTGTTGACATTATAGGTAGCCTGTTAATTCTTTTGAAAAAAATGATTCAGTTATACACAAATATATACTAAAAAACACTTAAGACAACCGCCTTGGAAAATGCCTAGGCTCGCATTGCATTTTTTTAGAACATTGATAAATTTCTATCTATATCAATTGTATATATAAGTCCATTTTCTGAAGTATGTACTATTTCCAAATGCAGCCTGGAACACTGATATCTTTGTTTCATTTATATTAATAATAATAAAAACAATAAACAACTATTTGCAATTTTTTCAGAAGGGAAGATTTTCTTATGCAACCCAATCCTCGCGTAAATTTGGTCTCATACTTATGTGATGATAGAGATAAAACAAACCAATATGCAATAGTTTACTTGATTCTTTTTTGTTTAGCTTCCATAGTTCGTATTTCATTGAGTGATTGCTGAATCATCATGCCTCTTCGACCAATATAGTACCAAGTTGAGGGGGTCACTGTAAAGAATCTTTATATATAATTTTCCCAGAGATCCTGTGTCACCCTGCATAGGTTAAACAAATAGAAAATAGAAAGAGGCCCGTGTCACCCTTGCAAGGGATCTACTAATTCGAGGGTTTTTTTCACTTTTACAAGATTGGGCAGTGATCATTATATATAAGAATCGAGAACTCTAATTGTCAATGACAAGTAATCATACTTAGCAGATAATTACAGTACCCTAAACCAATTTAAACTATAAAGTTAATTAGAAAAAAATATTTAGTCTACGTACCTAATATAGAAATATTACACCAAATAAATCTAGTTTAATATTTTAATTCTAAGACTAGTTATACACGTCTGCAAATATTATCCAAATTAAAATCCCAAGTTTTTAAAATTCTTGCCAATGGATCCTTCATCAATGTTACATTGCGAGTTGACTTATTAAGGAATTTGGTTGGTGAATATCATAAAGTTGAAGTGGCATAGGCAAGTGCAACTTGGTGATTGGTTGAACTGCTGTGTACTGCATTAATGACAAGGCGGCAGATAGACCTGAGATGAAATTGCTGGAAAATGGAATTAGTCAAGGCTAAGGTTATATGGTTACTGCATGCATGTTAACCTCTTCTTGTGCATGCTCCTCCTGTCTGTAGATTATGGTGTAGCTGTTTCTGAAAATCCTTGCTGGTACACTGTAGGTGTTGGATAGGGATTTGGCTGTATTTGGGTTCTTCATTGCCTTGGGAAGAAGCACACAATCCTTCCTCTATGCAAGTGGCTTTGAGGTTGTAGATAAACCTATTGAAGGATTCATAAGGTATAACTTCTAATTTACAACTCTTTCACTTGATTAGTATTTGCTTACTTTGTATTGATATTGATATTATTATTATTATTATTATTATTATTATTATTATTTGTAAGTATTTGTATTGGTCACTCTAATGTTGTACTCATTTAATTTTTTCTCCCTGCACCAGGCACCTTATAGGTGGCAGTGTGTTATATTATCCTCAGCTTTCATCAATAAGTTCTTATCAACTGTATGTGGAGGTTAGCATATATGCAAAGCACATATCATCTATTAATTAAGTTTTATGGCATTATTTTCTGAAAATTTTAATATCATAGGTTGTTTGCGAAGAGCTAGATTGGATTCCATTTTTTCCGGGTAACAATGATACTTCCAAAAGCTCCCATGGCCATAGAAGTAAACGAGAAAGTCCTCCAAATGCTGAAGCTATTCCCCTTGTATTAGATGTTTGTTCTCATTGGATTCAGAGCTTTATTAAATACAGTACTTGGCTGGAGAACCCTTCTAACGTTAAGGCAGCAAGATTTCTTTCCAGAGGGTATTTAAACTAATTATTTGTGCACGTCTATAAAAAGCTGTCTCAGAAAAGTAGTCTGACCATTTGACCGCATGTTCATTGTTTTAGGCACAAAAAGTTACTGTGCTGCATGGAAGAACTGGGGATACAAAAGTGAGTCGAAGGCCAATACTTGGTCTATCTCAGTTGTCTCTAACTCTCAAATATGCACACATGCTTACATGACACAACAAACATCTATTTTCTGCTCTAAGGATAAAATAACAAGATACATATTGCACTTGCTATGAATGATTTTTAGTCCAGTTGACTTACTAAAGAATAAAAAATCTATTGATAGAGAAACCTATTAAAAACTGCAACATGACAATTTGTCAATAATCCATCATTTAGATTTGCTAGAATATGTTTGAGAGTTAGGTTAAAAGCTCAATAAAGCTGTACTCCCACCCGGATGCAAAAACTAATGATCATATTACAAATGTATGAATGGCTAAAACTTTGAAACTTATGGTGATTCCAAAAATTTAATGTTAGGCTTAAAGTTTGTACCTGTTTGTTTCTTGAAAAATGATGCATGACAAGTATAGAATGGATTAGGGAGGGGAAAGGAGGGAGAAAGAAGGGAGATGAGGAAGAAGAACCATGACCGAAGGCCACAAATGGCATGAAGCCTTTCTCAAATCTATATTCCACTCTAAATTCGATAATGGGAAATTACATCACTTCATACAGAAAATATAAAGTCCTAATTCTAGTAAGCTAGGAAACTTAATTCAACAAGGAAATAAACTCCCAACTCCTACCTACTATATTTACAAGTTGTAAAAATCTGTTATTATTATTTAACAAAAATACCTAGATAACCAAAGGACTTGATCCTGCTTATCTCTCATCCTTGTTTACTAAGAGCTGAGGGTTCAGACGTCACTACTTGCGGTCTCCTTCTACCATGATGGATAAAGGTGCTGAGGTGGGGTGGATGTTTTTATTTTTATTTTTGATATAGTTTCTTAACCTAATTAAAATCAATTCATACACCATGATGGATAAAGGTGCTGAGGTGGGGTGGGTGTTTTTATTTTTGATATAGTTTCTTAACTTAATTACAATCAATTCATACATAACTGAAAGTACAAAATAATTTAGATAAGGGTCATAACTCTCTCTCCTCTTCTATCTCCATCTCTCTCTTCTTAAATTTAGAAAAAGTCATAACTCTCTTGAGTATGTATGGTTTTGGAACTTCAGTACTTAAGTTTTTGCAAGGATGGCTAGGCCCCAAAACCTGTGAACTACAGTTAGCAAAATCTTATCGGAACAGAGAATCATGGTTTCTTGTTTATCTGATTACCATTTAAAAGTCTTGCTTGTTGGTTGGTCATTGGACTTACTTTATTTTACCTCAATTTAGTTCGTCCTTAAGTCATATTGTGCCTCATCTAATTGAATTGATGACATTGACTAATTGAAAATGAAGTAGACTGTCGTGTTACTTTTAATTTAAAGCATACTCCCTTACAAAGTTCGAGAGTAGAATCCCCATTTGTATAGCATCAAAAATTTTGTGGCAGTGAAAGCAAATTATCTTCTTAGAATCCCTATAAGTCTAATCCAGTGTTTTGGATCCCTCTTTTGATAAATTAACATTGTGTACTAATTTATATACTAATTGCACCTGTATAAGGTTCACACTGGCTATTATTTTTACCTTGCAGCCGCCTTGCATGATTTTAATTGGCATTATTTACATAGTCCTAGTTATTTTGAATATATATACTCAGAAAGTCCTAAAACTTTCTGTGAACCGGACGACTTAGTAGGCACTTGAGTAGAGTAATGTGTTCCACATGTACTGAAAAGGTGGTCTCACTACAATTACTAAAGGAAATAGTAAATTTGAAATTTAATTGGACAAATGATTCCAAGGAGCAGTAATTTACTTCTATAAGGAATTTTGGTGCAGGAATCAAGTGATTGGTAACATTGCTGAAAAATCTGTTATGAGGATTGAATCAAGGAAAGAGCCAGATTCTTTTGATAAGGTAGTCTATCTGTTTTAGTCATTTTCTTTTTGAAATATGCATCCTTTTTAAATTTTTGTGAATTTGTGAGTAGTCATTTTCTTTTTGAAATGTGTATGAATTTGTAGGTTCCATTTGCGCTAGTTTTACTTTTTCGTTCTCTGATTTACTTTTGATTTTCAGTTTTGTATTTTCTTTTTGAGTGGAGAGTGAAACATTGGAGATCATACTTTACTTTCTCTCTTACTGGCCAATTAGAAACAAGTCATGTTGCTATGAAAATAAGCAAGTCAAGGGACAAGTGTAGTATGTTGATTCACTGACATCTTAAAGAAAGAAACGATTTGGAAATTAGTTTACAGTCATCTAGATTACTGGTCATTAGTGTTGTGGCAGAAGGGGCAGGCCTAGCTATTCTAATTGATACCATATCTAAAGAGAACCTGATGCTATATTGAAGGTATTTGAGAACTCGATAATATTAAAGAGGGAACTTTAAAGACCCCTGTCATGGGGAACAGCATTAACTGATTATTGAGGATTCTGATCTGATCAGCACAGATGAACAATTCCCCCCTCCCCCCTGATAAGTAATTGTATATTCAAAGAGTCACCAAGGGTGTGCCACCCATGTACAATCAGAGTGATAAAAAGACGGTCGGAATACCTGCACAGATGAATATCTTTGAAGATATGATCATTAACGGACTGAACAAAGAGTCTCGATTTCTAGTATTGAACTGTTTCCCCCGTTGTACATGTGCAAGATTGAAGGACCATATCTTGGTGCAATGGTAATTGTTGGATCAAGCTTTTAATTAAAGGTTTGACTCTTAACAGATAGTCACATCTTGCAATTAAATAGCAAAGATAACTATGTACATAGCGGTTCAGGAGACTAATACTGGATAGCGGAAGATTTTTCAAGGTTTCATCTTCTGAACCAATAGTTTTGAGAACAGTATTTGTAGTTTCGCACAAAAAGTCACTATGGAAACCATATTTTGTTGTAGACTGATAAGATTGAAACAGAAATTGCATTCATTCAATATAAACATATATATATATATATATATATATATATATATATATATATATATATATATAAATCTTTTTACACCTAAACTACTAATTTGTCTTGCTCATTATGAAATAAGATTTATGAAAAATATTTAAATTATCTTAAGCATGCCCATAAGTCGTTTAATTATTGCCATAACATGCACCCAGTCCAGCTTCTAATGAGTATGACATATATTAAGGTCTTCAAATATTGAACGAAGCTATACCATTCAACTTCTTGTTTTTGATTCTTAGATTTTTGGTACTCCACATTTTGAAAGTTACTAGTGTTACTTAATTATGTTTTACTCATAGTTGCACCATTCAGTATGCTATATTCTTTTTCTTAAGATTTTTGAACCCTTATGATGGTGAAGTATCATTCACGTTCAATTTTAGGCATTAGAGAGTGTTGAAGAAGCCATGATAAGGTTAGAAGAGTTGCTCCAGGAGCTGCATGTTTCAAGCAGCAGTTCGGGGAAGGAGCACTTAAAAGCTACTTGTTCTGATCTAGAGAGGATAAGAAAACTTAAAAAAGAGGCCGAGTTTCTTGAAGTTTCTTTCAGAGCGAAGGCAGCTTCTCTTCAGCAGGTATGATTCTGCATGATTAGACCCTCATGATCGGTGACTTTTCTAGTATACCAATACCTGTTCCACAATGAACACACTGAATTGCAATAATCTTTACTGCTTGATCACAATTCTCTAGAAAGCCCTCGCACCATTTACAAACACATGGGTGCAAGAACCCCTTTCGTAATGAAATTTGTAGGTAATTTACAAGTGACATCGTTTTAGATACTTGTTAAAGAAATATAGTGACATTATTTGAGATAAAAGAAGTAGATTTTATTAGAGAAGATAGAGTGGAACTACAAGGCAATCAGCTGACCTGTGTGACCTGTGACCTGTGTCCTGAAAGAGGGACGACCTTTTACACTTATTGTTCTTCAGTTTTCCAAGTCTACTTTCTGTTCCCTCTGAGAGCTGAAGGTTGGTTCCCGGGCTTGCAACTATCATCCTAGTAAGATGAGATCTAAAATGGCTTGCAACCACTGTTTAAGCATATACCACTTACTGCCATCTCTAATTCTCTATATGTTGCACTAGATTTTCTCTTGACCGGAATTGTGTATGTTGAATTGTGGTCTTGGTCTAGGATTGGCTTTTACCAGAGTTGGATGCCTTAAAGGTCTCAAAACTGCCGTTTGGTTGCATTAAGCAGTAAAGAACTTCTTTGATACCCTAAACAACATCTTTCATGGCCATTGTTGTTATTGTTGAAGCAATTTTTTTTTCTCTTTTCCTTGTGTTGTCAATAGAGTTCTCTCATGTATTCAGGGTTTTGAAAGTACAGTTTTACTCATCATGCTGTTAAAAAAGGTTTAGTTGAAATAATATGGTTGTGTATTCATATCAAGGAACTGAAATCATGATTTCTTACACATTGCACCAAGTAGGATGATTACACTGCTCCCTTAAGTTGCTTGTTTTCTTAATTTAGAGATAACTGAATTCAGAATTTTCTGTTGTCTCATCGAGTCCCTAGGTCTACATTATTGCACTTAACTTATAGCAAGAGTTTTCTTCAAAGGTCTAATTCGTAAAATGACTTCTATCTGATTTTGACTTTTGTATGAGATCTAGGTAGATGTTGATAATCCTTTGCGGTCTTCTCTTATCAAGCAACGACAATATTCTATAGGCAAGGGCAGTAAGAGTGCTAACATAAAGATGGGCATAAGAAGCAGGTATTAGACTTCTCTAGATAATTTTGGGTTCATACACTTTGATGCTGAACCTGCTATTTTCTGCATTTGGCTTTTTAATGTTTATGTAGTGTTTTTCTCCAGAGTTGTCAGTAGTATTGGTAGATTATGGAGCTTCATCATACTCTGGCCAAGCAGGAAATCTGACCCTGATTCATCAATTACTGATGGAAGTGTATGCCTTACAATGACCCTATCTCATCATTTGTTTTGAGTTTAAATTTTGGGGAACTGGTTTCTGCTCTCCTTTAGATTCATCAAGAGATTCAGATCTAGTAGTAATGTTCAAAATTGAATATTAATGAAAAGGATTATATGCACATTGTAGAACCATAAATTCTTAGCATAGGTAATGCAAAGTCATCTGACATTAGATCAAGAAGGGTGACTGCCGATGGCCCTCGCTTTAGAAGTCCTTCAACTATTTACGCATCTGACACACTGTATTATGTTTAAAGACAAAATATATATACACACACACGGTTAAAGGTTCCTAAGATAGACCTTAGATAAATTATCTAAGTTCACTTCAAACCCGTAATAATTTTATTCCCTTAAACGTTTGATTTTCTTTGTGCCTTCACTTCTCCTACTACCTGTTTACTCCTAAAAGTTATAGAGACTATACCAGTCACATTGTAATTTTGAAGAAAACCTAATAATTTTTATTAAAGAATAAAACATGACTAAGCTTGTTGCAAAACATAATAGCGTAAGATCTCATGTTCACAACCTTAATGTAGAACCATTTGACCATAAACTTATTCTTTGAATATTTTCTCTGTTGGGCCTCTTATGGACTGCTTCAGTCTACAGCTGGTTAGAGAAAACTCAACCTCGAGGTTTGAAGTGCTGAAATATTAGAATTCCATAGCTTTAATCTTGCCTTTTTTTTTCATACTATGGAAATGTTTCAAGTTAGCTCGCTTTTCCTTATTTTATTAAGATAGCAAGAAATATGATAAATGTAGCTTTCTAAATTGTACAATGAGTTATTGGATAAGTAAGTCCACATTTGGAGCATTTTGATGTTGTAGACATTCTACTGAGCTTGTACTGCAACAGTGGATGTATCAACATTTGCTCCAAGAATTTTTGCAAGCAATTCTTCTCGTGAGCTTGGTTCCAGTCCGCATACTTGGGGCCTAATTACCCAAAACAAAGAAGTTTATAGTTGTGCTTAAAAGCAAGGATTCCATACTCTGGTCTCTTTTTTCTTGACAATGTTTAGCATCTTGTTGTTTAAGAGTGACTTTCTTCCTGTTGTTGTTTTTATCTATTTTTTTTTTAAAAAAAATAATCAAAATATTTGTAGGAAGTCTGAATATGCGAAAAGTATTAAAGTTACTATGCTCCTACATGTAAAAACAGTTACTATGCTCCTCCTGAGTCAACAACTATGAAAAATTTTATCTTGTATGCAGGAGGATGAGCTTTTTGAATCGGATACTGTCAATACGGGTGTAGCAGACTCAAAATCAAATGAAATTCTACGTTTTGAACTTCTAAGGAATGAGCTTATAGAACTTGAAAAACGAGTTCAAAAAAGTGCCAATCAATCTGAAAATGAAGAGGTACCTCTTAGCCTTACCAGCAGGGCAGCATACATATCCTTGAGTTTTGTTTAATTTTTAATTTTTATTTTTAAATTAATTTGGTTAAAAAGTGATCCTGTTTATAGTAAAAGATAGAAGTAAATATATATATTTCATGCATCACAATCAAGGTCCTCATAGTGGTATTCACCAGACTCAAGTACAACCACTTGATCCCAAAAAAGGAAAAAGAAAAAAGTTGATCAAAAACAAAGATTTTATTAATAGAAGAGAAATATACAAACTGAGGCAATTAAATCAGCAACTAATATCTAAATGCTTCACCGGCTTTTTGTGAATTGAATACGCTATGTTCCCATAATCACTTGAGAAGCTTGGTATCCCCCAAATTGACCTCACTTGGATTGAATTGCATTGCTGAATCATTGACACTTACAATTCTCTCTGGCAAGCTATTTTTAGGGTTTTGTCTCACTCCATTGACACTCAGCCAGGTTTCACTTGAAAAGGTCTGTATCCCCCAAACAGACCTCAGGGTTTTCTCCGCCTTTAACGCAAAGCTGCAACTTCGTTTATTATTTATCAAAATAAGTTTCTATTTTGTTTGAGGAACTTCAGTACCCCAAAAATCGTGATCAAAGGCTATAGATAGTAAATTATTATGTAGGAAAGCTATCTGGAAGTATGAATTTTTGCAGAAAATAACTGGAAAAGAGAAAAAAGGTACTGTGTGAATTTTAGAAAATAATTGGAAAAAACAGAAAAAATAATTAAAGTTTGGCTCAATAGTGTGTACCTAACTACCCCCAGGTCCCAGGATTTCTCAACCATAGCTAAGAGAAATAATGTGTTTGTATATGTAAAGACCAAATGGTAAATTTCTTAACCAAAATAGGATTGGAAGTCTAAATAAAATAAAAATCTGAAATAAATAAACCACCAACTACCAGGACCATAAACAGAATGAAATTCTTGAATAATAAATAAATAAGAAATAAATAAATAAATATAAACACACAAATAAATCAACATCATTCACGTCGACATCTCATGAATCGATTCCTGTCGAGAGAGTATTTGGTGTGATGTCCACCCCATGGATGTTACCCGATACTACTTGGTGACCTTGGTTGTCTGTCCCTAATGTGCCCCTTATGGGAGGATGAACACTTATTTGTTCATGCATAAGGGTGGAAGGTAACTTTAGTTCCTTCCAGACACTGGTGATGCCTAATGGTCAACTGTAGGAGAGCGACACACCTATTTAGCAGCCAAATCCCTCCATATCCTTCTTTTGAGAGAAGAGAAGGTTGTGTATGTCTTAGTGGCAACTGGCAAGAGAAGGAGGGATGTTTCTGAGAGGAGTACTAGTAATGTTCCTATTGATGTTAATGCAAGTTCTCCTCAAGTTTGCAGATGCAATGCCTAGTGACTTACCCGATATTACCTTTTTGGTGTCACATTATATGATGAACCCCACGGACCACTTGGAGATGAGACGACATGTAGGTGAGCTGTAGAGAAAGGGATTTGTTAGAGGTCTCTTGGCCCTTATCTTGTACCAGCTTTATTGGCCCAAAACTGATGATAGTTTCAGGATGTGTGGGAACAGTCAAGCCATGGCCCATCAATAAGATCACCGTTACGTATAAATTTCCCATACCTAGGCTTGATGACATCCTTGATATGATGACGGAATCTCACATAATCACCAAGAAAGACCTGCAGAGTAGACAAAATAAAATCCGGATCCGAGAGAAGACTGTTTTTAAGACCATGGATGGTCTCTATGAGTGGTTATATCATGTTTTTAAGACATTTTTTATTTCCTGTTTTTTCAATTATTTTCTGAAAATTCAAGCTTTCAGATTTGTTGTCCCACGTCAAATCAGGTACTAGGCTATGTGATAGTTTCCTCTCTGTTTTCATTTTTCAATTTGTTGTATCCAAACTCTTAGACAAGCGTAGCTGATGGTCTACAGGTTGGTGATGCTTGGTTCGTGATTCCTACTTTATAAAGCAGTCACCAAAAGTACATGTTGTCTTCATCTTTCATTGCATAGTTGCTAATCAATCATCGAACATAGATATCCTGATCTCCATATAATTATCAGTTTATTATGGACAAATGTTGACAACTTCAAGCGAAAACATGAGTTGTGACTTTCTTATTAAGAAGCCCGAGGATCAAAAATAATTGGTGTAGTTGAATTGATTTTTTTAAGTGCTGGTCTTGTTGGAAATTCTGGCATTTGCAAGTGGGCAGTGGACACATTCACTTGGAGGAGTTTGCTGCACCGCCATGGAGATCATATGCTCCTTTCTGATGTTCACTAAAAAAAAGTTTTGGTTTTATAACTCGATTTCCATTTACTGTTTGGTAGTTTATACAATCTATAAAATTTCTATCCATAAACTTATTTTACATTTAAATCTCGTGAAACAATGTGGAATCCATTTATATGAAACATTAAGGGTTTGATTTATTTATTATGTTCTTATGGAAACGTTTAAGGGTTTGACTTAATATCATCCAGATCTAGGAGAATAGTTGATCACCCTCTAAATAGATTTCGAGCCTTGTCATTAGTTAGATAAACTTGCATAACTTAATAGCATGTGTATGACATATTTGTGGAATTACCTACGCGCTTATCATTGAGGATGCTACTTAGTTACGCTATGCAGTAGACTGATTCCATGCATCTTTCTACAGGAGGAAAATAAGATGACAGGTGACAGTGGTTATGCTAAGGAAACTGAAGGTACTGGATTGATCAAGACCCATAAAGAAAATTTTATTGAAAAATCACTGGATAAATTTAAAGAAACAACAAGGGTATGTATGAACATAATATACCTCTTCGAGTATTCATTAGTCGAAAAAAGATTTATGGTCCAATGATATACTGTTTTAGACTGGCTTGGCATGTGTTCAGAAACCAGATTAATGAGCTGAGGCCAACCTCCATATACATTCTGCTTCAACTGGATGTAGTAGTGAGTGGATGTGTGAAACGCATCGGGTGGCAACGTCACCACCTGAATAGTTCTGATCTATTATGTCTAGATAGTAACTTACAGAAGCTAAACTTGTATTCTGTGGTTTAGCGTTTAAATTGTATTTATATACTCGAATTCCTCTATACTTTACAGCATGTCAGTTAACACCTTGTTAAATGTTATGAATAAGCAGGATATATTGCAAGGCACTCAGCTTCTAGCTATTGATGTTGCTGCAGCTTTGGGATTGCTTAGAAGGGTCCTCATAGGGGATGAATTGACAGAGAAAGAAAAGCAAGCACTTCGAAGAACTTTGACAGACTTGGCATCAGTAGTTCCAATTGGTTTTCTGATGCTCCTTCCTGTAAGTTTTAATAATCTTATCACTCTGAATCTTGTTCAGTATTGTGACCAACTTTGTGTTTCCTTTTCCTTCTGTCTCATTAGTTTACCATCAATGCTTACATATCAACTGCAAAGGTAAACAAATTACATTGTATTTTAATTTTTTCCAGATTGCTTTAATGAGTAGTGTGTACATTATGAAAGCATTGTTCAAAACCTTCAGGATGGATAAAAACATTGATATTTTATTTTAATCTGTTTAATACGTTATCCTCTTTCTCTTAGAGGTTAGAAACTCAATAATTAGTCTTCTTTACCTATCAATTGATAACATTAGCAACCATTAATATCTCAATTCTTTCATTTATACTTCCTTTGATTGATCTGAACAAGAGGTTTTCAAGGGTAACACAGCATTCCCTCTATGTGCTGTTTCTCGTAGGGCTCGACTTATTTATAGCATCTGAGACAATATATATCCTGTAGGTTACTGCAGTTGGGCATGCAGCAATGTTGGCTGCAATTCAAAGATATGTACCAGCACTGGTGCGTATTTCTGATGCTGGGTTTCTTTCCTGAATTTTCAAATAAAATGGAGCCCTTCACATGCTTATCAAGTTGTCTGTTTTGGCAGATTCCGTCCACATATGGACCAGAAAGGTTGGATCTCCTGAGGCAGCTTGAGAAGGTGAAGGACATGGAAACCACTGAGGTGAACCCCACTGAGAATGCAAATGAATAGTCTTCGAGCGGCATATAATTTCTAGTGCTCATAAAACCAGTTAAGTCTTTGTTACAAAGGTAACCTACATTGACTTTACCCTGGTTCTGAAGCCATATGACAAAAGATGAGCATAGAGAATTTCATTCCAATGGCTGCAGTCTTGTGGTGCATCGGAGTGTTTGGCTCACGATGGCTTGAAGGGTGGCCGCTTTCCGTCTTTCCTAAACTCTGTCAAATGTGTGATGTTTGAGAAGTATGCGATTCTCTTTGTACTTTCTATATGTTTGACTAGTTGGGAAATAAACAGATTATTCAATGGCTCAGGTTCCAGTTTTGTGTAGTTTGTTTTGGTGACGTATTAGTGTCACAATGACGGCCATCATTCCATTTTCCTTCCCTGCATTGTGTGACAAATAACTTTTAATATTCCGGATCCGACTCAATCATCAAAAGACTCCAAAGCTTGTGACACTGCCTTGAGCATTGCGAGATTAACAGGGCAAACATACTACTCCCTGTTCAAAAACATGGCACACCTTGTAATTATACAGACCTTTTCATGCAGTGGCAAAGGTTTCAAAGCGTTTCTGTTGCACGTGAAGGAAAATCCAAGGTATATGGTATCCATTTTCAGTGGGATCATTACACAGTTGGAGGTGATCACCACAATCAAAGATTTGTGGAATTTTTCACTTTGAAAAGAAGAAAGTCAGTCATATCTTTTGGATTATGCTCTTCTTATTCTTTGTGGGAGATTTGTATGTTGTGTATAATATAGAGGAATTCTATAAATTGTGATGAAAATTGTAAATGATTTTCTTAATGGCATGCTTCACAGCTTTTCATTACATGTATCAGTGGCATGCCTCACAGCTTTTCAAGATTTTCCTATTTAATAGTACACTGAAAGAGAAGATTACAGTTTTGTTTTATTTTCCTAAATCCTTTCTGCAGGCAAAATAGCTGCGAAGGTGCACCGGTGAGTAGCTTAGGAAGAAGATTTGACTTGTTTCAGGATCCAAATTTTATATGACTTCCACCAGGGACCTCTGAAAATCCATGCACTAAATAGTGAATTTGATTAGCAACAATTTACAAAACTTTACAATACTAGTTGGAAATGAAAAAGCTTAAAGTTGATACATTTTTTTCGCCTTGTCTTGGTTCCACCAGTGTCCGGTATTGAACACAAGAATATCTATCTGCTCTGCTCCTACCAATCTGGAGCGGTGCATTAGCTTGTCAACCCTAATGGCGCCTTGGCCAAGAACTACTAGGAAAGGCAGGTATGGTTTAGAGGGATACGGTTAGTATGGAGTTTTTTTTGGATAAGTTGATCAATTGACCAACAAAATACTGACACATATAAAACATCGCCTGCGTGTCAATATTCTATTGGTCAATTGACCAACTTACTCCAAAATAAATTTCATACTAACCACTCCCGGTTTAGAGGGACTACCAAGCTCTAATTCAGTAATTGTAATGTACATAATCAAAATTGGTATATTCATATCAATTTGTTTGATTTATATACTTCAAAAGTTAATTGTATGATATTGTCATCACATAATTAACTTCCTCTATTCCCATATATATATATATATATATATGATGATTTTTTTAAAAGTCATTTTTGGGTATTTTTTAAAATTTTAATTAATGTGAATCATTTAATTTTTGAAAGTAATTGTTTGTAAACTTTTCTCTAAAATTTAATGAATTACTGTTACTTTTAAACGTGAAAATATCTCAGAATTCTCTTTAAAAAAAAAGAGAATATTAAAATAATTAACTCTTTTTATAGAATGAGGAAAAATATTTTAAACATATTTTTCTAATTTTAATTATAAGGAATAAAAAGTTATAACATATATGTTTGTATATATATCTAATCCTTCTTTCCCTAAATTAGAGATTGCTCTTTTTAATCCATTCTAAATTTTAAAGGTATATTATTGACGGCATAGTAATTCTCTCTCTCTCTCTCTCTCTCTCTCTATATATATATATATATATAATGACTATTATAATGTCATCATTAATATATTTTTTATTAAATTTTAAGAATACATTTGAAAAAAATATTTTTTTTAAAAAAAATATTATATCTTTAATTTTGAAAACAAAGAAAGTATGCGTTTTAAATTAAAAGAAAAATGACAACTAAAAAGTATTCTAATGTCTTATCAGATGGGAAATAAAATAAAATAGCCACATGGTGCGAGCCAAGGAGATATTGAATTCCTTTTTATTATCGACTGTGAAAGAGGGGAGTTCACAGTGGCCGCTTCGTCACTGCAAAACGCGTCTGATTTGCTTCTCTTCCTCTAAACTTCTTTCTGGTGATTAAAAATTAGTGAGTATTTCTTAAAATTGGTCTTCATCCTTACATATTTATTATGTACATAATCACTGTATATATGTATGTATGCATGTGCTACTTTATTGAAAAATATGTATGTATGTGGTTCAATTCAAATGCGCTGCACCCATTTGATAAATTTCCCCATGGATATAACATAATGCTCTCGTATATACTTGGGTTTTCCCTAAGACTTTTAAGACATAATTTACATATTATAGAAACTTGGGTTTTGGTGCACTGTCCCTAAGCTTTGATCGTTTGTAATTCCTAAATTTGTTAATCTCTGTATGCGTGTGTTTCTTAAAACATATTTTCAATTTAAATGAAAATTATTCACCAGTAGTAATCTCTAAAGAATTCAAACACTGTTGCTAGTTGTGTGAAATACTAAAGGAAACATGCTTTTTCTATATGCCCTTATCTTTTTATTTCATTCAGATTACTTGAAGGATCAGAATGAAGTTGAAGGTAGTCTGGAGAAAAGTGTCCAATTAGGTTCGATATGATTTAAAAGAAATTGCATTTCCTTCCTTTTTATCTGACCCACCTCATCTAAGAAAGCGCCGGATATTAACTTGGAAAGAGTGGTACCTTGTGAGCCTTTTTTTTGTCCTTAACTTATTAACCATTTGCCTGTGGTTAAGTAATATTTTTATGTCCTGGAATTAATGAGGTGATTGCTCATGAAGCCCTTGAGTTATGTCACTTGTCTTTTTGTATTGCATTTGATAGTGAAAAGTTTTACCCTTGTCTTTTACTACAGTTAAACTGCTATTTTGCGAAAACATCTTAAGAAGTATGTGAATTCTGTATATCATGTTAAATGTGCCTTTTAGCAGCCTGTTCTAAGATAGTTTCTGTTGACTTTAACGACATAATTCTTTTTGCTCGTTAGAGGGAACATTCTCGATTCTAGAGTAGATTCAGAGAATGCTTTACCCAAATTCATGAAACTTTTAAGGCAATAATTTAGCTTCTTAGGAAGAATGTGGAATTAGTTAAATGTGCCTTTCAGCGGCCTGTATTAAGACAGTTTCTATTGAATTTAGCGACCTAATTCTTGTCACTCGTTAGTGGGGAAATTCTTGATTCTAGAGTTGATTCAGAGAATACTTTATCCAAATTCATGAAACTTGTAAACAATAATTCAGTTCTATAAGTCAATGTGCATCTACTAATTGATTGGATGTCTAACGTGATTTAATCTCATATAATTGACGCAAGTGTTTGTCTATAATATTGTGGCTTGTGAACTGAAAGAGTTTACATGTACTTGCATATACGAATCAGTATTTCTATAATTGTCCATCAGGTGTTGAAAGAAACATCTAGGCTTTATTTTACAAGCTGGGTAAGGGATTTTGGTCCTGATCTTCACCCAAATGATTATACGAAGAATGCGTGGAGTGATGATAAGTCCAACGAATTAGATGGTGCAACCAAACAAAAAGAACCCTCAAAATGTTGGAGGACCTGGGTAAGACCTATTGCATGCCCTCTAGTCAATAGTATAAATTATGAAGTAGCTTGTCACCCTTAAAAAAAGAAGTATAAAACTATAAATTGTTCCATATGATGAAATTAACAGCTATATAATTTTGAAATTTATTCAAAGTTTTACTGCTATAAGAATGATAGTGATACTACTATAATGAATTCCATGAGAATGCCACTACTTTCTTATGTTAGAAAACATTAAAATTACAAACAAGATGTAGAAAACTGTTTCTCTGGAAAACCTCTTCCAAATCGGGAATTCGACATGGGAACCAATAAAGTTTGAATATTACACAATAACATCAACGGAATAAGCTTGTACCTGGCGTATTACTCTTTCCTGTCCCCTCTCATTCTCCTTCTTTGTTTCGGACTTTGGTATGCTTCTGCACTGGAAGAGTTAAAGAACAAGAACAAGATTATAGAAATTGTGAAAGAGATGCTAAGTTTATGAGTTGTACAGAAATTAGAAAATTGTTAGCAACTGATATTCCTAGAGTAGTTATGGATCTGTGAATTTAGTTTACAAATCTTACAAAGTGATGAACATAGATGTAATAATGGAAAAAGATTAAAATTTTAAGTTGGTCGACTATGTCAGACACAATTGTAGAATTGCCTTCTGCCTTTTGTAATCTCGACTAATGTAATGCTTTTCTGCTATGCTTCGAGGGGTCATAGTGTTTGCAGTTATAGGGGTCAAAGTGAACACAAAATTCAGTCCTCACCTAGCAGGTAGTAATACCATATATGCCTTGTATTTTTCTTAGATATTGTTTGTTCGACCTAGATCTTTTAACATTGAAACAGCATTACGACAAAATTATCTTCAGACTCCTATTCCAGAACAATTAGCAGGACTATTTTTAGTTGATTTTGTTGTCAAAAAGGAACGTGTGTTTGCAAATGAAATTCATTGTTACTGCTGTTAAGATTATGATTTAGATGCTTTTGTTATAGCTGCCTGATTAAATTAACTACCTTTCTCTAATTTCTTCTGAAAAATATTCTCTGATTTGTTTCTTGAATTTGCTAAAAAAAAATTATGTTGAATTCTGATATGTTTCATTATATTCTACTGCAAATTAAGGTGTAAATGAGTCGAACTCAAATTCGACTCGAAAAGTTAAATTCATACTCGAATTCGACTCGGATTCAAATTGTATTTGAAAAACTCTACTCTGATTCGACTCGACTCGTATTTATTACTCGAATTCGATCCGGCTCGGATCAAATTACATTCAAACTACTCGCGAGTTTTGAATTCAAGCTCGAATTTGAGTCTCCACATAATAACTAACTTTATAATACATATTGAACTTATTATTTTACTTAGAAAGAAACGAGAAAATATATTTACAATTACACTTTGTAAATATAAAATCACAATTAAAATTTAAAACAAAATAAAAAATAATTAGTAATTATCCTTATTTTATTTAATTTTGTATATATTATAAAATAATGTATTGAGTATCTATTCGAATATGTGTATCGAATCACAATTGAGAATTTGAATAGTTTGAATGCTAAACGAGTCGAGTATAACCTTGCTCAAATTCTACTTGTATTCGAATTATTTTTTAATTTGTGCTCAGATTTGGATCATATTATTAACGAATTCGAGTCTTGTTCGCATTTTTTCGAGTCGTGTCTGAATCGAATCCAAACCAAACAGTTCGGTTTACAGCCTTACTGCAAATAAAATTTATAGCAGTGGCTGCCAGAGCTGGAATGTAGAAACTGAGACCAGCTTTGCAGTGGGTGTATATGACAAGAGCTTCAGCTTATAGAGATGGTCTCAAGAGCTTTATAGAAGGGTATCAAGAAGGTATAAAAGAAATCATGGAAAAGAAGGTCGATTCCAAATCTCAACGAAAAGAGGACACCTAAAAGAAGTCGTCTTGACCATCTCCAAAGTGGAAATTTTGTGAGTTTGTCAGGCATATCAACCATTGACACTGGACAGTTTAGAAGAATTTAAATGGAGTATCCGTTCATTTTGCAGTTTTTTATTTTCTAAGCCTATGCTATGAATATATTAGAAGATTTTGGTATACCTTATAACCATCTATAATACTTTTCTCATTATCTGTTAGATTCATGCTTATCGTATTATTTGGTCTGGGCATCTCTTCCTTTTTCATACTTGTACAGTGTTTTCCATTTTCTTGCAAACAGAAAGTCTTTTCAAAATAATTATATGAGCACTCACAGGTACACTTTTTCTTATACACATGAGGGATTTGAAGGTAGGTGCAAATCTTATAAGAAAGCTGCTGCCAGTTGTAATGTAATGGTTAATAGTTTATCTGCAATCAGATGCAAGTGGGTTTTATATGATGGAAAGAGAAAATAACAGAGTTTCTAGGACATCAATATTTATGAACTGCAGCATGGAAGGGAAACTAATGCATGCCTTACTTTTTGGAAAACCTCTTTTCCTCTTGTTGCTCCAGTGAAATACGATCATGGAAACATTGATGAAGTTTTCATTTTACTTTATTTTTGAATGGAGAAGCTCCTGAATTATGCACTTGGTGTGTAATAAAAACTATCGTGTGAAAGAATACATCAAATGGTCATCTATGCTGATAACATGATACTTGTGTTGATTGTTTGTAGTCTGAGAAGTAACCAAATTTTGGTAGTTTAGTGTGATTCTCAAAACTCATCTTTCGAGAGTGTCGCTGGTGCTCTATTTGCTTTGAGGTGTCATGTTAGGCCATTTGACTTTTTTAGAAGAAATTGTTCATATTTGTGATTTTAACTTTAAATTTCAGGACTGGTTTTCTTGCTTTAGGTAGGTAATATAGGTGCTTAATGAATAATGAGCCATTTTCAGAGAGAGAGAGAGAGAGAGAGACAGAGAGGGGGGGGGAGAGAGACAGAGAGAGTAGTTAAAATTGATAATGAAGTAGGGAGTTTTCAATATTAACCTTTTATTTTCAAAATAAAAAAACGGAGTTTTCAATATGTGTGTGATTGATGGTACATGGTGGGAAATTGTATATGTGAGAGGGTGGTAGGATTAATGGGAAAAAGGAATGGAGCTTGTCAATCAAAACACACACACACGCACATTCTTAGATTGAGTTAGAAGATTGTGTTAGATGTTTGAATGAGTTGGAATATGATGTGGAGTTTGAGTGCCTTTAAATTAGGTCAGAGAGAATTTCTGGGGAGTGAAGGTGGGTTTGGGAGAGGCTTGAGAATGACTTGCGTTATGTGAAATATTAGGGAGCTATTTAACAGCTAGATGAGAAGCTGGCCCTGATGTTCATAAAGGTTTGCTGGGCCAAGTTACCGATTTGCACTTTCCAGGTAAGGTGATATGAAAGATAACTAATAAGATACTGTCAAACTGTACCAATCCCTTTCCTAGTTTAGGTACCTTTTCTGTTGTTTGACTTGATATGTGGACGTCTCTATTTGGTAGTTCCTGGTGGGGCATGGACTGCTTGATTCAGGTCTTTCAAGTGCAGAGGTCTTGCTTTTTCAAGCACATGATTGATGATAACGAGATTCCTTTTCCATGCTTGATAACCTGTAACTTTGCCATAGGCACTCAATCCTTGGTAACAAAGCAGCAGGATTGTATTTTATTTTATTTTTCCTCGTTATATCTGGAATGTTGTGCTACTAATATCATATTATAGGCTCAGGTGTTTCAGTGGTTCTTTAAGACGAGTATTTGTGTGTTAATATTTGTCCAAAATTCAAAAGCTTGACATCTTTGGTGTTGCAATTAGTGTGTGTGTGTGTGTGTTTTGGAGAAACCTGTAGCCATTAATTACTCTCTTTGTTGTGCACAGGGAGCCCCTGGTCCAAAGTGCCTCTATGGAGTCTTGAACTCAAGTCTTAAAATTTTCTTTTGTGTGAGTTGTGTTTTGCTGTGGTATTTGGATATTGTCATGATCAGTTTGCAGTATTAACATCTCTTTATCTCTGATTAGTTAGTTACTGTAACCTTTTCTTCTTTATTAGGTACAAGAGGAGGTGGACCTTGACCTAAATGATGGTCACCAGGAGGAAAGCAGCATGATAAGAGAAGAGGGAAAAAACCCACATGATCTTCTTTGCTAATACTGTACTTGGGCAAGATTGATTTGAGTTTTCTAAATACCCTAGCTATTTATCACAGGACACCCTTTAATCTTGCATGGTCACTATCCATTATATGAGGACCCCCCATTTTACAGAGCCACTAAGGGCATTGGACGCCACCAGCGGTGCGGATGCTCTCTCGTCTTAATCTGAATGGGTTAATTTGACTATACACAAAGGTAATCCATCCCTTTCGGCTGCATCCTTTGTTGCTTTATTTAACTGCTCCTCGTGTCACAATCTCCAAATTAACCTGCAACTTGTACAAACATATATATGAATGAAAATGGAAAAGCCTGTAGCCACCACTACTACATGGAGGGTATTGATCTGGGACATAGGTTTCTTTCACATGCATGATTTGGTGCAGCCTTTTTTTTTTTTATTATTATTTATGTACCTTCTCTTTTTAAGGTTTGCATATTTGGAATTTGTAATCAAAGGACGGATTAATTTGGATTGACATGAAAATTTTAAATTGTTTAAGCTGAGATTTGGATTGATACGTTTGTTTTTAAGGGCCATTAGTTGTTTGAATTTATAGGAATTGGTGGATCAAGTGAGTGTGTGTATAGAATGAATTTCCTCCCGCAGCATGGAACTTATTTTTGCTTTTTGATAATTGGTCATTATTTGCTTAACTACCTGTGTGTGTGTGTGTGTGTGTATTCCCGAAAAGGAAAAAGAAAGTAACCTTTTTGTGTGGTCCTGGTCCGGGTCCTGGTCCTGGTCCTTCTCTATATTTATTTCTACCTGGTCAGCATTAATCTGACTATACATACAGGCCTCAATGCTTATTTGTTGGAGCTGGAACAAAGAGGAATTTTAATATATATATATATATATATATATATTATATTAAAAAAGTGATGTTAGGAGTCTCAAATTAATACTATCATTAAACTATCATATTAATATCCGTCTTTAATTGCAACCTTTGAAATTCATTATTTTTAGTATTCGACTCCCGAACAGCAAACTTTATGCGTTCCCATTTAGTTGTGTACTATTGTGCTTATATGAGTATCTAAAGATTACCTCTGGTTGGCTTTTCAATTCGGTCACAAGATTCAGAACTCTTGTATACTAGTAGTATTAGTTATTTATTTTACAAAAAGAGTATTATTTTATTTTAATTCTAATTAATTTGTGAAATTTTAGAATTAATATTGCTGTGCAAATTTATTTTTAAATTTGTAATTTAATAAAAATTTTAAAGAAACTCATAATATTAACCATTGCATCAATTAAAATAAAATAAATTCACATCTTTTTTGTGTAAAACAGGACAAGATATAATATATAGCACTGGCATCTTAGTAAAACCAACCAACATCATATGTTTGATAAAATAAAGGAAAATGATAAATCACCATAAAGGATGAATACGAGAACCTTCTGTTTTTTTTTTTTTACCCCTTTTGCCTTGTATTTTTTAATAGAATAGAATAAAATAGAATAAGACGAACAGAACAAGAGTGGGCTAGTACCACTGGACTGTGAAATCAATCTTCTCATCAACTAAAGTCTATACATACCCTCCATGGCCATACCCACCAGTACCATATCCTATCGAGTAATTCTACGCCTTTGTAGTGAAATGTTTGTTACGTATCCATAAATCACTGTGTGTAGTGCATGATGAAACGTCGATCTCTCTCTCTCTCTCTCTCTGCAAGATCTACAGCCAGAATCTCAACAGTTGCATTCTCTATATGTTGTTGAAATCCTGGTTGCAATTAAGACCATTATTCTCCTATATATATGGGCATTGGTTACGTCAGCCCTACCTTTGGTGGGCCCATTCCTACTAAAATTTATTCATCCTTCAAGTCTCCACTGAATTAAGTCTCTTTCACTCCCCCATACCATCCATCCATCCATCCATCATCTGGTTTCTCCTCCCGTAACCAACCCCCAGGCCCAGGGCTTGGAGAATTAGTATCTAGCTGCTATATTATACTATATATATATATATATATATATATACTATAATAATTAGCCCTCCATTTTTAATGAGAGAAAATTGTAGACTCCTCCTGCTCTGGAAAGAGAAAGTGCCTCTGCTGAGAATGAATGATCTGGGATTCTCCCATTTCCTTGACTTTTCTTTTCCTAATTAAAAAAAAAGGGTTAATTTTTTTTATCTGACATTCCAATTAAGTGGCTCAAATAGTCAAATCTTGGATGTCACATCCTGAGATCTTATCCTTGGTGAAACCTCATCTGGTTGACATCTCTTGAGAAATTGATATCCTGTTGCAACCATTCACAGTGTGAATATAATTATTAGAACCTCCTTTAATGAGGTAGGGAGGGAGAGGCAAGCATTGACATATTATATTTGTATATATATATACAGTGTTGCGCACATAAACCTCATTTTTCATCCCCATTCATTCCTATGGTGGACCATGTTATTAATCGGTGACAGGGATGGCTCAGTTATTATTGCTAATGAGGGAGGGGGGTTTCATTTCATGTACTGTACTGTACGATACATATGGATAACAAACATGAGAAAGAAAAAACAGAAGAGGAGGAGGAGTATTATTAGTACTATTATATATATATATGTCCTGCACACGAACGAACACGTACGAATTTATACTAATTTCCTATATGTTGGGAGTTTGATTTCCAATTTTTGTTATTTGCACTCTACTGAAATTAAGCGAAGTTTGTCCTACTGTAGTGTCGTAGTGTACGTTCTCGTACTAAAATTTAAAACGCATTTATCATTTAATTACCTAAATAAATAAATAAATGATACGTAGCCAGCGATCATATATGATTTCCAATATGTCATGTGTGTGTTGATTTTCGGAGGAGAGAAGATCCAATAAGGAAGATTTCTTTTCCAATTAAGACATTGAAAACAAAATTAATGTAAATATGACTTTTGGTTTGGTAGGTCTGATTCTATATTTTTATGTATGTAATCTGGTTAGTTAAAAGGAGGTAGGTAGGTTGGCAAAAAGTCTTGGCGTGAAGATGTTCATTTATTGACGACTGACCCCATGGAAAAACTTCATATCTTGTGGTTCTCTTCAATTGCTTCAACATGGACATCTAATGTGCAAGGACCACTAAACCCATAATTTCAATACATACAACATAAATATAGATAAAAGCTGAGCTAAGTTAGGTCCATTCCAAAATGCTACGTTCACCTGATTGGTTCATACCATACCCTTTCTTGTATGTATACACACCATTAATTAATAACCCCAAGGGTCATCAAAGGTTTGCTCATTTTCTTGTTTGAACTTTGAGGTTAACACTCAGGAAAAAATATATACTCCAGCAGGAGACAGATTTAACGTAGTACTAGTATAAACTGACCCAAGGATACCCTAATTGTTCAAAAAAAATATACACCCTTTTAATTAATTATATATATATATTGTTACTCGATCTCCCTCTCTTGTGGGACTACTGCCTCTAGCTAGCTAGCTAGCTAGCTCGCTCTTCCTATGTACTACTAAATAAATAAATACTTAAAACAGCTAGCCTAGGACAGGTACAAATTTTAACCTTAAAATGGAGTTAATAAATATGTTTGTATACCATATATTTATGTATGTGTAAATAGTTAATAAATAGAAATTCACTAGTTAATCCAAATATAGCGAGACATTGGAGTTCTCTACAATGACCAGTTAATTAGGGCAAATATGGCCGGGACCACCTACAATTCCGTACCATTTATAATATAATTAATTATATTTCTAATATATTTGAATATACAATACACACACACACACATTTTATATATATATATATATATATATATATATACACACACACACACACTATCATGTACTCCCTGTTCAAACCGTAAGATTATTGTTTATGTTTTAAAAAGTAATTTGGAAAAAATATTCAAATTCTAAATTAATATGAATTCATTAATTTACTTTTTGTCAATACCATTATAAATATTATAAATTATCTAAAGAATACTATTAATTATTATATTTAGTATTTTTATGATTTAAATGAATTATTTTAATGTTAAAATTTAAAAATGACTCAAATTGATTTATAAAAAATGAATATTAATATTAATTATATAGTGTGTACTACTATTCTATGTTGTATATTTGTATATTTGTCTCATTCGAAGAGGCAGCTAACTAATAGTGGAAAATTGGACTCACTAGCTATGTCATAATAGCTTGATTAGCACATGCTAGCCTAAAGCTAATAAAATGGAGTTAATAGGCATTGGCTTACCGTGTGAGTATTATGGTTTGAAAGATGAGCTGTATTTGAGTAATTATGGTGGTAGTGGGCTTGACCCTGGCTCGAACCACCTGCAGGTATGGCTAGTACTGGTTCATCTGATTGGCACTCCAGATTCACCCCAAACAGCCTCACTGTCTTGGAATTCCCACTCGGTGTTGTTTGATTCTGCATACCTGCTGCTGCTGCTGAAGATGATCCTCCTGTATTTGTAGTAACAACAATACCAATACGTGCATCTATTTCCTCTTAGTTTCTCACTCCTTCATTTGTATATATAGCAAGTAATACACGATGCATTATTTTTTAAACTCAATTTTATAATTTTAAAATTTATAGATATACATATGAAAAATGATTTATCTGCATTCCAAATTTCTTCTTTAACAAAATATATATAATTTTATTATATATTTATTCACTTATGAGGGTATGAACAAATAGATATTTGCATACAAGTTTGTAGTAATAAATGGAGCAAGAAGATAGGGTTTTTGGTAGATACCTGCTGCTGCATGAAGACAGTCAGGTTGGTATGAAAGAAGAGGCCCATTTGGGTACTGCGGAGGAGGATAAGGATGCCCAGAATAGAACACCCGGGTCCACCCACCTCCGCCAGCTGGCACCACAGCTGGCGGCTGAGCCACCACCGAATCCGGTAATTGCGCCACCGCATTCCGCCGCCTCCATCCAATAAAGAACCGCTCACCGTCGTTCCTGTACCGCTCAAACATGACTACATCACCGGCATCGAGCCGCTTCTCCTTGACAAAACGGCTCCACCCTTTCGTTAAGACGTAGCTTTGGCTACTATTCCAATAGGAGTAGCGGAACCGCCATGACTTGCCTGACTCGTCCTCGAAACTCAATAACAACCCCTTTTCCACCGAGTCACCGCCGCAATTTCCGCCGATTGGGAAGTATTTTTCGGCGTGTTGTTTAGGTATGACGAGGCGGTTGAGCTTGCCCACGTCACTGGGAGTCAGTGGCTTCTCAAACATGGCTTCTTTTTGTATAATTAATTCCTCATCCTCCCCCGATTCCATAATTTTCTGCTCATAGCCTTCATTTTCTCTCTCATCTGGTTGTTGGTCATCAAATTGCTCTTCGTCATCTTCTTGATTTAGGTTAAAATCGAAAGGGGTTTTTCTGCCACGCATCGAGGCGGCGGAAGTTGATGGGTGGTGGTGGTAGAGTTGAGAGACGAGGGAGTTCTGTGGAGGTGGTTCCATAATGGGGGTTTGTTGTTGTGCCCACCAGAGTGCATCAGGAAGGTCTGAAGAGAAATGGTTTATGGACATGTTAGTGAGAGAAAGTAGAGAGAGAGAGAGAGAGGGGGGGAGTAAAGAGTGAAAACTATGGGAAAAAGGAGGGGGTGATGATTATGGTTTTGATGTGGAAACTGTAGGAGGGAGCTATTTGATGTTTACTACTACTGGTACCAAGCAAGAAATGACAATTTATGAATGAGAGAGTAGAGAGAGGAGAGAGAATACTTTTTAAGGTTTTGCGTGATGAGAAAAACTCAATCATTATATTCAGTGTAAGTATTGTACAAAAGATAGTTTTTTCGTTTTTTTATTTTTTAGTTAAGAATAATTATTATTCTTATCTAGACTTCTCTTTCGTACGAGTGATTAGCATAAAATTAGTTCAATTTATAATCAATATAATATTGATACGTAGATAAAAATATTAATTTTTGATTTGTGTGTCAACACTGTATTAAACATGAAGTGAATCGAATCCCTCTTGCACCATATAATACTCTCTCTCTCTTTTAGAATTAAAGATATAATTAATTTTTAAAATTAAAAGTACTCAAATATATTAAATTTTGAATTGATAAAATTTTATTTAATTTTAATTAATACATTAATTATTTAATTATGTAATATATAATAAAATTTATTTTTTATAAATTATATTAACTTTAATATATCGAAAATCAAATTTATATAGTATAATTTTGGAAGGTAACCTGGAAGGGAGGGGATGACAATAATGTTACTATCACATAAAAAAAGATTATATAATGTTTACATATATACACATGTATATTGTGGATTCTCGTCTAATATGTGGAGTCTGTGAATATGTATATGTATATGTGAGTATTATGTGACTATTTTTTATGTAATATTATTATTATTTGAGGGGAGGGTGGTTGATGACGATGATGAGTAAAAAAGAGATGGAAAAATTGTATACTACACTAGCTAGTGAAATTGGCAGAACATGTATGTTGTTGGGAGTTGAGTCTTGAGAAAACTACTACTAAGAAAGAAAGAAAGATTCTAAATCCTCCTCCGGTCCGGTCCGGTCCTGGTGCTGCTACACAAATTAATTCAGTGCTTTTAACTAAGCCAGCCTCTCCTGTCCACCCCTTACTAGTAGTTATTATTAACACGCCATGTTACTATGTTGGCTCTTAAAAAAAATCAAATGGTGGGACCACCCTGACACACTTACCATCCAACGGCTGTCCTCCTTTCGATTTCGATCTCCCCAATTTCAGTGACACTTTTATTTATTACTAGTAGTATATAGTATGGCACTAGGCACTAGGTAGTAGTGTAGCTACTAGTATCATATATAGACGTACGTACAGTAGTAGTATCTGACTTATGAAGCAGGTTGGATGAACATGCGTTCCATGTTGGATATAGATATGGTAAAAGTCTTCAGATAATTTTAGTCTCTGTCAGATCGATCACCCCCCCAGCTGATCAGCGGAGTGGGAATATTTACTGTTTCCACTAATTGTTTCCGACTAACTTAATATATTTCCTTTCTATAAATGGCTTTTTACTCGATAAACACATTTCTTTTCTCTTTTTTCCGGGTCAAAAATGTGTTTTCAAACTCCTACTTTTGTCATATGTTTCTCTTTCTATATTAATATTATATTAATTAATTGAATAACTTATTTTGTGCTAATCGATTCCATATAAAACAATTTCAATAAATACTTCCATTATTTAATTAACTACTTGTATTGTATATAATATATTGATTTGACGTGGCCTATATATTCCTATGTTTCACAAAACGAGTGCTAAACTATTACTATTAATTATATGATTTTTTTTATTTTTTTTGCGTAATTTTATTAATTAGCATGGCATTGCAACTAAATAAATAACTTACTATTTTTAAATATATACGTGCAAAAAATTAATTAAATACATACTTTAATTAAAAAATATTATTCACTCCATTATTTTCTAATTGACATTTTACAAGAAAACACAAATATTTAGAAATATAATTAATTAATGATTTGTCTGATTGATCAATATTATTATTGTAAAATTCAATGAAAAGGTGAAAGAAAAATGAATTAGTACGTATATTTTTTGATAATATAATAAATAAGTCATTAGTGTTTCCTTAAAATATACAAATAATAATAAATAAAAAAAGAACAAATTTCACTGTTTAAAAATATAAATAAGAAGGAATGGAAAGAGTATATATAATATTTGCAGAAGTTTATGAATGTGACTGTTTTTTCCCCGATAGGAAATATATATATATATATATATATATATATATATATATATATATATATATATGCATGCTAAAAATAGGTTAATGACATAGTTGACTTAGTTTGACCATGAGTAGTTTGGTTTAACCGGAAGCAAAGCACATTAAACAAGTTCTTTGTCAAGTCTACTTCTTTTCCTTTTTTGAACTCCCCTAGTCCCTAGCTAGCTACTTTAAAGGGATATTAATATAAATATAAATACAACAACTAAATAACATAATAAATTTTAATAAATTTTCAAGCATAACATATGTAAAAAATTTATATTTTTTGAGTAATAATACAAAACGTCATATATAATAAAAAAATCCGAACAAAAGGAAATAAATAATTTTTAAAAAAAAAGAAGAAGAAAGAGTTTCACAACAAAAGAAACTTAAAAATTCTAATAACAAAAATATAGAACCTAACTAACACTAGATGGTTTCATAATTTCAATATTAACTAACAATCCTCCCAAAAGAACATTATTGACAATATATAATATAGTAATAGGAATAGTAATAGTAATAGTAATAGTAAATAGTAGGGATAATATATTTTTTGGTTACTGTACTAGGGTCCGATTTTTATTGTGGTTATCGAATTTTTTTTTGTTACAGTCGAATAATTGCCCTCTCAAAATTTACAAAATGGTCATTACTTAAGATTTTCCTCCGAAAAAACGGACGGAATGCTGACTGTGTGAGTTGATCAGACTTTTTTGCTTACGTGGAGCAAGTTGACCAGATTTTTTTGCTTATGTGGACCAGACTTCTCTTCTTAATTTGTTATCTTTAAACAAAGTGAAGTAAGAAAAGAAAGGGGGCTTTTTCTTTTTTAAATAATAAAATACTAATAATAATAATAAAATACTAATTTATTACAAATAAACTAGTATATATACAGTATGTATGTGTGCTACTGGAGCTGGAGGAGGAGGAGTTTTCTGTTCTTATTTTTCCTTTTTTCTTTTATTTATTTTCCTTTCTTGTGGTACTCTTGCCCACACGCCAAACTTATACCGGCGTCCTCGATGCATAAAATACAATTAATAATAATAAAATACTAATAATAATAATAATTTTAATAATATGTAGAACTTCAGAGTAAAATTAATAGTATTGTATAACAATAATTTTAAAATAATAATAATTTTTTTTAATAATAATAATTTCAAAATAATAATAATAATAAAAATTAATTTTATAAAAATTTTAATTTTATAAAATTAATTGTATTTGGGGGTTTATTCACTACAAATTTGTATGAATTTTTTATTTATTTTAATGGAGAATAAAAAATAATTTGTCAAATTTACCCTTGCTCAAATAATTTAAACTAATAAAATAATAAAAATATTATTTTTTAAATACACATCAGCTTCATATAAAAATATTTTTATAATTTATATAATCTTTTTTTAAAATCTTAAAAATTATTATTACTCCTATTATTATTTGAAATTATTATTATTATTATTATTATTATTATTATTATTATTATTATTTAAAGATAATAAAGTTTACTACTCCACTTTGTTTAAAAATAACAAAGAAGAGAAGTCTGATCCACGTAAGCAAAAAAGTCTGGTCAACTTGCACAGTCAGTATTCCGTCTGTTTTTTCGGACGAAAATTTTAAGTAATGATTATTTTATAATTTTTGAGAGTATAATTATTTAATTATAATAAAAAATATTTCGGTAATCGCAATAAAAATTGGATGTACAATAACAAAAAAAATATATTATCCCGTAAATAGTATTATAGTGATAGTAATATGAATCACGTGCATGACAGCAATATGATTGAATGTTTGGCCATTCCTAATTCAATTATAATCTGAGCAAGGAAACGATTGGGATTGGGATTGGGATTGGGTTGGGGTCAATCAAGTCTCAACTCAGGGAGTAAATAATTAATTAATAAAATAAATATTAAGAGTAAAATAAACATGGAGTCAGTTCCTTACTGCTCAGGGAAGCTAGAGATAAGCTTTGTCCAATGGGACAACCCGACCCGTTTACTTTCATCCACCCATGTTTAAATCCTCTCCCCCACACTCTTATTATTTCTCTCTCTCAGCACACAAAGAGTTTCAAAAAGGATGAAAATAGATATATTTTAATTATACTTTTTTTATTTGTGAATTTAGATAGAAAAAATGAATGAAAAAATATTTTTATTTTAAAATTATATTACTCTTATATATTAATATAATAAATAATATAATTTATTTTAAAAAGTTATTTTAAATAATATAAAATATCTAATTTTATCGTCCTTTCTCATCCCTAGTCCAAATCCTCCCACTTTTTTAGGGTAAATTCTGAGTCAAAATTAAAATTAACTTTATCTCCAAATCTTTTCATCTCTCCCTAAAAAAAATCATTAAACTACTGCCGCTAGTAAGAGAAGTAACGGTTAAAACTTTTTTTTTTAGTAGAGACACGGAGAAATGTTATAAATATATACTCACACTTTAGTTAAATTTAAATAGTTTTAATTTATTTATTTGTAATATAATTTATATTAATTAAATCAAATTGTATTAAAATATTGAGTTTAAATTTTAAATAATCAAATTGTCATAATAATTGACAATGTTAAATTTTAGGCTTAAATAAATTACTACCCTAAACTATGGACCATATTCCACTTCGGTGATCCACCTTTCAATTTTGTCAATTAGATGATTGAACTATTAATTTTTTTTACTTCCATTCAAGTGGGTCTGCCACGTCAGAAATTGCTGACGTGACCGTTTGGGTGGGTCAGAGTTAAGCTGATGTGTAACAAAAAAAGAATATTTTAATTTTGATTAAACATTTATTATACATTAAGGGGTACAATTGTCAAATCACTTTATATTAAATATTAATACCAATTAAAAACAACAAAAGGCTAAATAAAACAATCAAATATGGATCAAATCTCTCCTCCCCCAACCTCGATCAAAGCTATTCACTCACTCAAAGTCTAAAACCATCAGATCAAAAGAAATCGATAATCACTCACAGAAAATGCCCAACTTCAATCCAAAAACAACTGATTTCTCACAAAACCCAATCGCCGGCATCGATTTTTTCGTACCCCACCCTCTGTATTAAGGGGAAATTTACATGGTGTGTTTCATTATAACCCAAATAGTGGGTATTTAGTACAACTTCGAAAATATTGCCGGTCGAAAAATGGTGGGTCTCATCCGGGAACCCTTAAACCCGCATGATCCACACACAATCTGTAAGACCCCAACCTTTATAAATAAAGATGAATTTTTTATAAATATCATTTTTTAAATATTATGGAGTTAATTTGATATAATGTTATAGTTGTGGGTAATATTTATAAATTTTGCAAAGTACGCAAGTTGTTATATAATATTCGATTGGTCGGGGAATATTCGTTTTAACAGAAAATATTCGTACAACAGCACAATCATTGGTGGACACCACAACGAAATTATTGTCGGATTGAGAAAACTACAAAAATATTTTATTAAAAATAACGGCGGAAGTTTTACCATTGATACTGTTGAACTACTCGGTAGTAAAAGTACAGTAATACGTGTGGTTGCATAGTAGCACGCGGTATTGATTATTAATGCTTATGTGAGAAGTCACTCAGTTTGATTCAATTATTGTCAGTTAATAATATGAACTATTTAGCGATAATGACGTTTTGTTTTATTCGTATTATTAACGTAATAAAACAGAAACATCTTTTTATATAAAACAGAATACTTTATTAAAGTTATTCTATAAATAGAATATATTATATTTTATTTAAAAGATTTTTCTTTAAATATGGACCATCAGATTAAAGTAATCAATATGGACCGTTCATGGATTAGTTACTATGTATTCTACTTTTCTATAAATAGCAGCTCATTCCTTCATTATTTCTTACGAATTCACTGAACTCTAGAGAGAGAAACTATAGAGAGAAACTATAGAGAAAGAGAAGAAGAGTATTCTGCTACTTAACTACTTCCTTATTTCAGCTCTTCTTTAAAACGGTAAGGGGTGTTATTCTTTCTTATTCATGAAGAGAACTGTTGTTATTCCATTTTTTATTATTCTGTTGGAATAACCTGTATACGCGGTCTACCCTATACTTGGTGACATTCTTCTATTATTCTGTTGGAACATCCTGTCTGTGTGTTTTACACCGGACCTGGTTTCGTTTTTATTAATATTCTGTTGGAACATCCTGTCTGTGTGTTTTACACCGGACCTAGTTCCGTCTTTATTATTATTCTGTTGAAATATCCTGTCTGTGCGTTTTACGCCGGACCTGGTTCCGTCTTTATTATTATTCTGTTGGAATATCCTGTCTGTGCGTTTTACGCCGGACCTGGTTCCATTATTTATTATTCTGTTGGAATAACCTGTCTGTGCGGTTTATCGCATGCATGGTGATTTCTTTTGTTATTCCATTCTTTATTATACTTAGTTGGTTAAATTTTGACTTCTATACTCCATAAAATTTGTGAAATATCCTTGATAATTGCGTTTCATCCAGTATCTTTCTATGAAAATATTCTTCTAAGCATTCTTGAATTCTACTCCACAAAGCAGTATCATGTTGACAATTTGGACGTTGTTAATTCTTGGATAAATTAATTCTTGAACTTATTTTATTGAATTCTTATATTATTGTCATCATCCTCATGTTTATAAAATGTTAAAAGTCATCTGTGGCCTGTAGTGCATAGATGGACTTGGTATGATTATAACCAGGGATTATTCGGTATAATCATGACCGTAATGTTACAAATGATGTGGTAAAAGTCCTCATTGGCCCGTAGTACGTTGATGGACAGTTGTTGGCATGATCATGACCATTAATGAATACACGAATATCCTTGGCCGTAGTGCAGGGGTGATTTGATGATGTAGATTATTTTATTAAGCTGAGTCCCAGCGATCACAGTGTTGAAAAACCTTTTAAATCATAAAAGATAGTAGAGTTTATTTTCTACTTGACTCTTTTAATGGATTACTTGTTCCGCTGCAGTTAAACTTGATGTCTATTATATTTTATCAGTTTAACATTGTTGAAGGTTAATGATAATTTATTCTGCATTATCTTAGTCATAATATTTCTTACTGGGCTAGTTGAGCTCACCCTTTCTTTCACTGTTCTCTTCAGGAAATGAGAACGTAGCTGGGGCAAGTCGGGGAACGGAGTGATGGTCCGAATGATAGTATTAGTTAGTAGTCCTCACTATTCTATGTAATAGTGTGTTAATAAATGTAATGAGGACTCCTTTTGAGTATGAATACTCTCTAGAAGACAATATTTGTATTCAAACTCATAGTTTATGTTTTGTTGTATTGTACACGACAGTTGTATTAGTAAGTTGTATTTGTATTCTGTACTATGTATCTGACAACCCAAGATGGGTGATGTATACCTAATTTTGGGGGCGTCACAGTTGGTATCAGAGCTTAGGGATATGATCCCTGACTAAGATGTGAGAATAGAACTAGGAGGGGAGAGACGGGGAATTCCTTCGCTAGTATGACCTACCTAAGTTTATTTGCATGGTATTTAATTGGTCGGTCATAATATAAGGATAATATATGACATATCAATTAACTTTTATTTTGTGGCAGTATCTGAAAATGGCATCTGAGAATGTTGAGAATAGCAATGGAGCACAGGCGACTGTTGATTCACCACATATCAATAATCAGAATAATGTGCATCAGGAAGGTGACAATCCTCATGCAAACAACAACACTGACCAGATGATGAATGATAGAATGTTCAGAAACTTTATGCAGTTCATGCAACAGCAGGCGAGAGCGGCTCCTGTCCAAAATATAGGTAGAAACACTGAAAACTCTCGGACGGTCACCGCTAAACAGTTCAAGGAGCTGGGACCACCAGAGTTTAAGGGAGAGTCAAAACCACTTATAGCGGAAACATGGATAAAACAGATTACCAAGATATTTGATGTCTTGGGATGCTCCGAGGAGCAAAAGGTTCCCTTTGCCGCCTTTATGTTGCGAGGAGAGGCAGATTACTGGTGGGAATCGATTAAGCGTACTCAACCTACCGCACTGAAGATGTCTTGGGAGAAGTTCCAAGAGCTATTCAATAACAAATACTTTTCCGAAAGTGTTCGTCACATGAAGGAGGTGGAGTTCATCAAATTGGAGCAGAATAATATGACCGTGTCGCAGTATGAGGCTAAATTTGCTGAGTTGTCCCGGTTTACATCCCACTTGGTGGATAATGAAGAGCGAATGACGCGAATGTTTTTGCGATGTTTGAAACCTAAGATACGTCAACATCTTATTTCTCATAAACTATGTTTGTATTCAGATGTTGTGAATAGGGCTCAGTTAGTGGAGCGCGATAACGAGTCAACGAAACTAAAAGAGAGCAGTCGGCAAAATGATAATACCAGTGAGAGCAGTCATCGAAGCGGTGACAACAAGCGTGGAGGGAATCAACAGGCCAGAAATGGTAACCACTTCGGTGGTAATCAGGGCCAAAACAATAAGAATGGTCATTTCAAGAAGAGGAGATTCAACAATGATGGAAAAACGTCAGCACCAACACCCGTTGTTAAGGAAGGAGAACGACCACCTATCATATGTTTCAAATGCGGAGGGGAGGGGCACATCAGTCCAAACTGCGCGATGCCGTCTAAAGCATGTTATAATTGTGGAAGAGAAGGTCATTTAGCTCGATTTTGTCGTTTACCAAAAACAAGTTCAGCCAAGATGGAGACACCAAAGGCCATCCCAGAAAAGTTAAAACCGGTAGTGCAAGGGAGAGCGTTTGTTATGACCTCCCAGAAAGCAAGGTGTTAGGTTTGTAATATTCATGAACGCAATCAAATTGCACAAACTAGCGGAAACGTGAAGAAATTAGAGTTTAAAATTTTTACAAACCATATACCCGGATCACCCTTTATGTGCAATTATTAATTAAACGAAAAAGAAAGAACAAGAATCATACCCTTGAAGATCCGAGCTTCCTCAGGAACAAGTTCACCTCCAATCCTTTTCGCGTTCAACTTGAATCCACCGAATTGATTTCGTCGACGTTAATCTAATTTTGACTGAAGATTACATTGATATTAAGTCCGTCGACTTTAGTCTATCCTCGATGGACATCCTTCGGAATTAAGCCCTCTCCTTGGCGCCAAGTTTTCCCACCAGCGCGAATATTAAGGTCGACAGAATATGTGTTAAACTCCACATAATAGTTCGTCGAAAATAGCTGAAGTCGACGGAAATAAACTCGACGAAATTCTGTTGAAAATAATTTTCAAAACCTACTCAGTTCGTTTTCTCCAGTCGCTTCGCACTTTCTCATCGTTTTCTCCAAACTTTCTCACTCTCTCATCTCTTTCTCACTCTCATCTTTAACCCACACTCTCTCACTAACTCTCTCATCTCACTGCGCCCACATTCTGACCACGACCTCCGTGATATCCCACCTTACGACGACATGCCATCTTGCAATAGCAGCCCGCCTCCTTGGCATCCCCACCAGAAATTGCCTCCTAGCTTATCACAGTTGATTGGGTTATTTTAAATATATTATTGATCAAGGTAAGTTCAAGTAATTTGTGTATTTAGATTGAATATTGTTTTGAAATTGGTCTAATTAGTTAATTATATTTACTGAAATTTGTTCTGAATTTGCTGAAATTGGGTTAAATTTGGGATTGGGTCTGAAATTGTGATATGGGTCCGTCTTTGAATTAGGGATTCATTGTTTTGAAATTGTGATTTGGGTCAGTCTTTGAATTTGCTGAAATTTGGGTTGAATTTGAATTACAGAAATATTCACTGTCCATATTCTACCTTTGTTGCCTTATCCATATCAATTTGGTTCAATAATATGTGTCAATTGCATTGTGGTTGGTACTTGCCTTTTTATTAATTTTTTTGCATTTTTTACCTTGTGAATTCTACTACTATTATACTTATATTATTGTCATCAATTGTAGGCCTATGGATTGCAGTAATGTGTATTTAGAATTGGGTGTAGACTTATTTTCGAAAGAATTTCCAACGTAATTTCTGTAGGAGTTATAGAATGTACTAAATAAATTAATACTTAACTACTAAAATAATATGAAATTAACTAAGTAGCATTTACTTAGTTTCTTACCTATTAATAAAATTTTATGAAATTAACTAATTAGTAGCATTAACATAGTTTTGCACAACTAAATAAAAAAATAATATGATATAATATAATATAGTACAAAATAAATAAATTCAAGTATATATTATGCATGTTATTTCATTTTCATTTAGTTATCTTTAATTGTATTATATATATGGACTAATAAGTTACATTATATTGTATTAACAGGGTGACGATCACGAGCAGACTGACGATGCCGAGGATCGGTTGGACGACGTCGACGATTTTCATACGCTAGAGCAGCAGCGTCGACGCTCGCCCGATGATCCTCCTCACATCGGGGGTAATACTACTGGCATGCATTAGTTTTATAGATGATTAGTACATATTTACTTTAGTTTAGCTTAATAGGATATAAATTTTCGTAGTTTAGTTTTTGTTTGACGTATTGTAGTTTAAATTTTGTCATTACTTTAGTTTGACATCTTTACTTTAGTTTAGCTTAGTCGAATGTTTGATATACTTTAGTTTAGCTTAACGGGATGTTTGACATCTTAACTTCTCGTTTAGTTGATCTTTACTTTTGTTTAACAGGTCAATTTTGTATATCTTGTGGAAAATTAGAGAAATTTTATTATTGTTGGCCTTGATAATTCATATTCAATTTTGTATATCTTACGGATAAGTATAGTTATGTTGTATGTGATGTTGGGAAAAAAAATTGGTTTACAGGTACAAAAATGTGGGTTATTACCCTAGATATTGCCAAAACAAAAAAAAAGATTTTAAAAAAAATAGTATCATTGACGAAATTAATCTCTAACATACGAAAGATATTGCGTTTATCATGGTAAGTTTTAAAGTCGCAAATTAATGCACATTTTCGATGACACTTGGTACCCACAACTTTCTTAAGTGCATTTTTAAATTTAGATTGCTTTTTTCGGCCCTTTATTTGAGAAACAATTGGCTGCAATATATCATCTTCTTTTGTTTCCCCTGCTTCGTCTTCATCATCATTATCGAAACTCATATCCTGCGTTATATCTCCGACCGCACATTCAATGACATCGTTAATTTGTCAGTTCGCTAATATTCTCATCTGGATCATACTGCTCAACCGGGGCTTTTCCTCGTGGATTTAATTCAAGGACAATTTTGTAACCTTGAATTGATCAAGTAGCTTTGTTAACTAACTCCTGGTAAGCACTCATCAAATGATTATAGTGCATTGTTTAATCTTGTTTAAAGTGAGCAGTCGTTGGGTTAATGAGTAATTCTACACCATTGCTGTGACGCCCCCAGAATAGGTATACAACACCCATTCTGAGTCGCCAAATACATGGTACAGAAAGCAAACCACAACTTCAATAATACAATTGTCGTGCAAAATACGACAACACATACTGTGAGTTTAAATACAAATATTGTCTTCTAGACAATATCCACACTCAAATAAATCCTCATTACAATTATTCAAACACTATTTTACAGAAATAGTGAGGACTGCTAATACATCTTTCTAGAACCATCACTCCATACCCCGACTAGATCCTGCTATGTTCTCACCTCCTGAGAAGAAAAATGGAACAAAAAGGAAAAGGGTGAGCTCAACTAGCCCAGTAAAGAATATTATGACTAAGATAATATACAACAAATTATCGTTAGTCTTCAACAGGGAAAAATCTGATAGAATATAATCGACAACAAGTTTTAGATCAACAACTGCAGCGGAAACAGCAAACCATTAGAAGAGTCAAGTAGAGAAAGAATTCTACTATCTTCTAAGATTTAAAAGTCCATCATCAATATTTTATCCCTGTAACATCAATTAATAATCATCTTTAACCAAATATTCATCTTTGCACTACAGGCCAAAGATATTCATTTGTATCATCAGTCGGTCATGTTCATCTCAACACCTGTTCATCTTTGCACTACAGGCCAAAGATATTCATCAAGTAATTATACATCTTTGCACTACAGGCCAAAGATATTCAGTAATATCATCATTTAGGACTGAGGATGATGAAAAATATCTTAAAGAGAACGAATCCAGTGAGACAGAAGGACAAATAGTAGGGATTCGTATAACAGTTTATCCAAGATCAATAATACTTCATAATAATCAATTGTGAAGCAGAATTCAAAAATAAAGATCAAAACATGGATACAATCAAAGATAGTAACCATAATAGACATCTTGGACAAAAAGGAAAAATTTTATTTTTCGGTGAATAGTGCCGTATTCGTGAATAGTGCCGTATACGTGAATAGTGCCGTATACGTGAATAGTAACCCCCGACACAAAAAGTTCCAAATTTGATAAAAATCATATCAATATTTCAGCATAATGATATTGAAGAAAATAATATCATTAAGAAGAAAATAATATCCCTTACCTCAAAATATCAGTACTTCTGGTCGGAATACCGGTATAAGGCTGAAAGAAACTTGCTCTGATGAATAGAAACTCTCAAAGTATCTAAATACTCACAAAATACACTCAATAATCTAGAGAGAGAAAGAGAGAAAACTTGTTTCTGGTGTGATTTTCAATTCTAACTTAGCCCTCTATTTATAGGAAAATTTTGGTAGGTTTGACCTGCAACCTGATGGCTTTACCTGCTACTATTCCCACCCACCACATTTGAAATATAATTCAGCACATTTCTTCACCAACCACAAGTGGGGCCCACCAATTCTAGAATTTTCCACCAAAATGATAAACTCCGAAAATTCAACAATTTCTGAACCAGTCATCTTGTAAAATTCGTAATAAATCATACGTTCATTTTTAACGGTTCAAAATTTGTGGACATATACTCAACTTATATATGTATAACATATCCAAAAATTACCACGATCCAACGGTCGGATTAAAAATTATAACCCCCGCAAAATATCTCAAAAACCCTGATTTTTAATACCTCCATTCCGACAAAAATACTGATAAAAACCTCAACATTAACTCCTTCATTTTTAACCACAAAAATATATCCTCATTTATATCCACATAAAATAAATATTTCCTTATCATATGAATCAATAATTAATTATTCACAAATAATATTACAGAATCACATTTATGACAACCAGGCCGTTCCCAGGAAAGAGGGGGCTTTCCAATAAGGATTTCTCCTTACTGGCGCGCAATTAGATGACCAAACCTCTCCTTAGACAGAACTTTCTAGACATTGCCAATAATGTTATCTAATAATATTATTCAAATAATATGAATTATTGATCTGATAAATGAAAATACTGTGCAGCAACAATTATTGAAACAACAATAATATAAAATATCAACGCAGCAATTATTGAATCAATAAAATAAAATATTGAACAATAATACTGTAACAATTATTGAGTAGTGCCTTCTTACGTAAGAATCAATAATTGGTGCAATACCGTGTGCTACTGTATTTTAACCACCGGGTATTCCAACAGTATTAACGGTAACAACTACGCCGTTATTTATAAACAACTTATACTTGTCGTTTTCTTCATCCAATCGCTTTCCGTTATGGGGCCCACACAAGGCTGCGTCGTCGTACGAATATTCCCCGACAGCAAGAATATTCCACGACCAACCGAATATTCACCGACCAAAAATAAATATTTTATAACCACTTGCTTATTTTGCAAAATTTGCACATTTCACCCATAACCAAAGTATTATATCAAATTAACCCCTTATTATTCACAATAATATTTAGAGAAAATTTGATTTTATTCATTAATAAGTTGGGGTCTTACAACCTCCCCTCCTTATGAAATTTCGTCCTCGAAATTGACGTACGTACCTGATGTTTCAAAAAGGTGAGGATACCTCGCTTTCATTTCTGATTCCAACTCCCAGGTCATTTCTTCAATAGCATGGTTTCTCCACAAAACCTTAACTTGTGGTATAACCTTCGTGCGTAGGACATGCTCTTTCCTATCCAAGATCTTAACAGGTACCTCCTCGTACGTTAAATCTTCAGCTATCTCGTCTGGTTCTAACTCAATAATGTGGTTCGGGTCTTTAACATATTTACGAAGCATAGATATGTGAAAAACATTATGAACACGAGACATGCTTGGAGGTAATGCGAGTCTATATGCCACATTTCCTATTCGCTCAAGAATCTCAAATGGACCAACAAATCTTGGATTGAGCTTTCCTCTCTTCCCAAATCTTGTAACTCCCTTCCATGGTGCAACACGTAACAATACATGATCCCCAATATTAAATTCCACGTCCTTCCGATGAAGATCCGCATAACTCTTTTGTCGATCCTGTGCCGTTTGTATACGTTGTCGAATCGTTTGGATCTTCTCTGTAGTAATGCGTACCAATTCTGGTCCCAACAATGTTGCTTCACCCACCTCGTCCCAGCATACTGGAGAACGACATTTTCTTCCATACAACGCCTCAAATGGAGCCATACCTATGCTCGCCTGATAACTGTTGTTGTAGGAGAATTCCACCAATGGTAGGTACTTATCCCAACTCCCTTTGAGATCTAAGACACAAAGTCTTAATAGATCTTCAAGAGTTTGAATAGTCCTCTCTGATTGTCCGTCCGTTTGAGGATGGTATGCTGAACTGAATCGTAAATCCGTGCCCATAGCTTTCTGCAAGCTAACCCAAAATCGTGAAGTGAATCTTGGGTCACGATCCGAAACTATGGATACTGGCATGCCATGCAATCTCACAATCTCGTTCACGTACATACTAGCAAGACGTTCAAGGGAATAAGTCTCACGTATCGGCAAGAAATGAGCGGACTTGGTTAATCTATCAACAATAACCCAAATCGCATCTATGCCTTGAGAAACCTTGGGAAGACCTGTAACAAAATCCATAGTAATGTGTTCCCACTTCCATTTCGGAATCTCAAGTGGTTGCAATGGACCCTTTGGTACTTGATGCTCCGCTTTTACACGTTGACAAGTTAAACATCTCGAGATAAACTCCGCGATCTCTCTTTTCATATTGCTCCACCAAAATGTATGTCGAAGATCGTGATACATTTTGGTACTCCCAGGATGGATTGCAAACGGTGTGTTGTGTGCCTCCATCATTATTCTATGCTTCAAGTCAAAATCGTTAGGAACACAAAGTCTGGAGTTGACTCGAAGTATTCCTTCTTCATCGATTCTTGCTTCTGGAATAGCACCTTCTTGCACTTTCTTCTTCATACGCATCAGCTCTATATCCGTAGCTTGAGCAGCTTTAACTTTATCGATTAAAGTCGGTTCTACTCGTATATTTGATATCATCATGTGGGTACTTGGAGCCTTCATCTCTATCTCCATCCTTTGCAAGTCATACAAAATGGGCCTTTGTGTTAAAAACATTGCACTCGTACCCGCATATGATCTTCTACTCAATGCGTCAGCTACTACGTTTGCTTTTCCAGGATGGTATTGGATGGTATGATCGTAATCTTTCAACAGCTCAAGCCAACGTCGTTGCCGCATGTTGAGTTCCTTTTGGGTGAAGAAATATTTGAGGCTTTTATGATCTGTATAGATCTCCACTTTCTCCCCATACAGGTAGTGTCTCCAGATCTTCAACGCAAAAACGACTGCTGCCAACTCCAAATCATGAGTAGGATAATTCCTCTCATATTCTTTGAGTTGTCGTGAGGCATAGGCTATGACTTTCCCATGTTGCATGAGAACACATCCTAACCCTTTGCCTGAAGCATCGCTGTAGATAACAAATCCATCCGAACCAGATGGTATTGTCAAAACAGGTGCCGAAATGAGTCTCCTCTTGAGTTCTTGGAAACTCTTCTCGCATTCCTCACTCCATACGAATTTTGTATCTTTCCGAGTCAGCTGAGTTAACGGAGTAGCGATTCGAGAAAATCCTTCCACAAATCTCCGATAATAACCAGCTAAGCCCAGAAAGCTACGTACTTCGGTTACCGACTTCGGTTGCTCCCAACTTTGTATGGCTTCAATCTTCGCCGGGTCGACAGATACTCCATGTTTTGACACCACGTGCCCAAGGAATGCTACTTCCTCAAGCCAGAACTCGCATTTCTTCAGTTTGGCATATAGCTTGTTTTCACGAAGCCTTTGCAGTACCAGCTTCAAATGGCGCTCATGATCTTCACGGCTTTTGGAATAGATGAGGATGTCATCAATAAAGACAACAACGAACTGATCCAAATATTCTTTGAATACACGGTTCATCATATCCATGAAGGCAGCAGGAGCATTAGTCAATCCAAAAGACATTACTAAGAATTCATAATGCCCGTACCGAGTTCTGAAGGCAGTCTTTGGAATATCCTCAGTTTTAATCTTCAGCTGATGATATCCAGAACGAAGATCGATCTTTGAAAAGAATTGTGCTCCTTGCAACTGGTCAAACAGGTCATCAATGCGAGGTAGCGGATACCTATTCTTGATGGTGACATGGTTCAATTCTCGATAGTCAATACAAAGTCGCATACTCCCGTCTTTCTTCTTTACGAATAAAACAGGAGCACCCCAAGGAGACGTACTAGGACGAATAAAACCGATGTCCAACAACTCCTGTAGTTGGACTTTTAACTCCTGAAGTTCAATAGGAGCCATTCGATATGGGGTTTTAGAAATGGGCTTTGTACCGGGTTCAAGGTCAATAAAGAATTCAATTTCTCGTTCCGGGGGTAGACCGGGAAGTTCTTCAGGAAATACATCGGAAAATTCTCTAACAATAGAAATATTATTCAAATCTGACTTGTCTTTGTTCAAATCCATAACATGGGCTAAGAAAGCTTGACATCCGTTTTTCAATAAACGAATAGCTTTGTGGCTTGATATGACAGTGACTGATTTTAGTGGTTTAGTAGTTTGAATTCGTATGACAGGTTGGTTAGGAATATGAAAACTAACAACCTTACGAAAACAATCAATTTTAGCATGATGAGTGGTTAACCAATCAATTCCTAAAATCACATCAAAAGCAAGTATCTTTAAAGAGATAAGATCAACAGGTAATGTGATAGTGCCAACTTGGATCATGCAAGATTTATAAACTGTAGATGTAACGAAGGTTTCACCCAACGGAGTTTCAACAGATAAGTTAAAGTCCAATTTCTCCGGAGTCAAGTTTAAACGTTGAGCACAAGCAGGAGAGATAAAAGAATGGGTAGAACCGGTATCTAGTAAAGTATAAACTTCGCAAGAATTCAAGATTAGCTTACCCGTGATCACCTCGTTCGGGTTTCTCGCGTTTTGGCCAGTTACGACAAACGCTCTTCCAGGAACCGCTGATTTCGCCTTATCCGGGACAGCCCTTGGAATCACCACTCCCGCTGAACTTGGTTTCGCTATAGTACAATCTCGAGCGATGTGGCCTTCCTTCCACAGTTGTAACACACCTTGGATTGTTGTGGACAGTTTGGGCTGATATGTCCCTCTTTCCCGCATTTGTAACATCTAACTGGCGGTCGTTCTCCTCCCCTAAAATTTGTTGTTGGTGCTGGTGCTGGTGCTGATGTCTTCCCGTCATTGTTGAATCTCCTCTTTCTGAAATTTCCACTTGACTCACCTCTCCTATTATCATGGCCACGATGACCACCCGAGTGGTTACCGCCTTTGTTCGTATTTTTCCCTCCTCGTTGGTTATCATCGCTCTGATGATTGCTGTCACCGGTATGACCCTGGTTGTGGTCCCTCGGTTGAGTATACTCATTATCTCTCTCTAATAATTGAGCCCTGTTTACAACATCTGAATATAAAGAAAATTTATGAGAGATAAGATATTGCCGAATCTCGGGTTTTAGACCTCTCAGAAACATCCTTGTCATTCGTTCCTCATTTTCGACCAAATGAGGTGCAAACCTGGATAACTCTGCAAACTTCGCCTCGTACTGGGACACCGTCATGTTGTTTTGTTCCAGTCTAATAAACTCAACCTCCTTCATATGACGAATACTTTCAGGAAAGTACTTGTCATTGAACAGTTTTTGAAATGTTTCCCAGGACATGTTGAGTGCGTCAGGCTGGGTACGCTTCACAGACTCCCACCAGTAGTCTGCCTCACCGCGGAACATAAATGTGGCGAATGGAACCTTCTGTTCCTCCGTGCATCCCAAGACATCAAATATCTTGGTAATTTGCTTGACCCACGTTTCCGCCATGATCGGATCCGGCTTTCCCTTAAATTCTGGTGGTCCCAATTCTTTGAACTGCTTAGCTGTGACAAACCGCGCGTTGTTATCATTTCCACCCGTATTCTGCACACGAGTCTCCCTCGTCTGATTTTGCATGAACTGCAAAAAGCTCCTAAACATTCCATCATTCATCGTTTGCTCGGTAACGTTGTTTACAGGAGGAATATTGCCTTCCTGTTGCACGTTCCCCTGGGTAGTGATCAAAGGTGTCTCCACGGTCTGATTTACTCCATTATTAACGTTCTCAGCTGCCATTCTTAAATACTGCCATAAAACAAGGGTTAATAGTCATGTCATATATTATCCCTATACTCTGACCGACCAAATAAACACCAAATAAACTTAGTCAGGTCATACTAGCGAAGGAATTCCCCGTCTCTCCCCTCCTAGTTCTTGTCTCACATCTCAGCCAGGGATCATATCCCTAAGCTCTGATACCAACTGTGACGCCCCCAGAATAGGTATACAACACCCATTCTGAGTCGCCAAATACATGGTACAGAAAGCAAACTACAACTTCAATAATACAATTGTCGTGCAAAATACGACAACACATACTGTGAGTTTAAATACAAATATTGTCTTCTAGACAATATCCACACTCAAATAAATCCTCATTACAATTATTCAAACACTATTTTACAGAAATAGTGAGGACTGCTAATACATCTTTCTAGAACCATCACTCCATACCCCGACTAGATCCTGCTATGTTCTCACCTCCTGAGAAGAAAAATGGAACAAAAAGGAAAAGGGTGAGCTCAACTAGCCCAGTAAAGAATATTATGACTAAGATAATATACAACAAATTATCGTTAGTCTTCAACAGGGAAAAATCTGATAGAATATAATCGACAACAAGTTTTAGATCAACAACTGCAGCGGAAACAGCAAACCATTAGAAGAGTCAAGTAGAGAAAGAATTCTACTATCTTCTAAGATTTAAAAGTCCATCATCAATATTTTATCCCTGTAACATCAATTAATAATCATCTTTAACCAAATATTCATCTTTGCACTACAGGCCAAAGATATTCATTTGTATCATCAGTCGGTCATGTTCATCTCAACACCTGTTCATCTTTGCACTACAGGCCAAAGATATTCATCAAGTAATTATACATCTTTGCACTACAGGCCAAAGATATTCAGTAATATCATCATTTAGGACTGAGGATGATGAAAAATATCTTAAAGAGAACGAATCCAGTGAGACAGAAGGACAAATAGTAGGGATTCGTATAACAGTTTATCCAAGATCAATAATACTTCATAATAATCAATTGTGAAGCAGAATTCAAAAATAAAGATCAAAACATGGATACAATCAAAGATAGTAACCATAATAGACATCTTGGACAAAAAGGAAAAATTTTATTTTTCGGTGAATAGTGCCGTATTCGTGAATAGTGCCGTATACGTGAATAGTGCCGTATACGTGAATAGTAACCCCCGACACAAAAAGTTCCAAATTTGATAAAAACTCATATCAATATTTCAGCATAATGATATTGAAGAAAATAATATCATTAAGAAGAAAATAATATCCCTTACCTCAAAATATCAGTACTTCTGGTCGGAATACCGGTATAAGGCTGAAAGAAACTTGCTCTGATGAATAGAAACTCTCAAAGTATCTAAATACTCACAAAATACACTCAATAATCTAGAGAGAGAAAGAGAGAAAACTTGTTTCTGGTGTGATTTTCAATTCTAACTTAGCCCTCTATTTATAGGAAAATTTTGGTAGGTTTGACCTGCAACCTGATGGCTTTACCTGCTACTATTCCCACCTACCACATTTGAAATATAATTCAGCACATTTCTTCACCAACCACAAGTGGGGCCCACCAATTCTAGAATTTTCCACCAAAATGATAAACTCCGAAAATTCAACAATTTCTGAACCAGTCATCTTGTAAAATTCGTAATAAATCATACGTTCATTTTTAACGGTTCAAAATTTGTGGACATATACTCAACTTATATATGTATAACATATCCAAAAATTACCACGATCCAACGGTCGGATTAAAAATTATAACCCCCGCAAAATATCTCAAAAACCCTGATTTTTAATACCTCCATTCCGACAAAAATACTGATAAAAACCTCAACATTAACTCCTTCATTTTTAACCACAAAAATATATTCCTCATTTATATCCACATAAAATAAATATTTCCTTATCATATGAATCAATAATTAATTATTCACAAATAATATTACAGAATCACATTTATGACAACCAGGCCGTTCCCAGGAAAGAGGGGGCTTTCCAATAAGGATTTCTCCTTACTGGCGCGCAATTAGATGACCAAACCTCTCCTTAGACAGAACTTTCTAGACATTGCCAATAATGTTATCTAATAATATTATTCAAATAATATGAATTATTGATCTGATAAATGAAAATACTGTGCAGCAACAATTATTGAAACAACAATAATATAAAATATCAACGCAGCAATTATTGAATCAATAAAATAAAATATTGAACAGTAATCACTGTAACAATTATTGAGTAGTGCCTTCTTACGTAAGAATCAATAATTGGTGCAATACCGTGTGCTACTGTATTTTAACCACCGGGTATTCCAACAGTATTAACGGTAACAACTACGCCGTTATTTATAAACAACTTATACTTGTCGTTTTCTTCATCCAATCGCTTTCCGTTATGGGGCCCACACAAGGCTGCGTCGTCGTACGAATATTCCCCGACAGCAAGAATATTCCACGACCAACCGAATATTCACCGACCAAAAATAAATATTTTATAACCACTTGCTTATTTTGTAAAATTTGCACATTTCACCCATAACCAAAGTATTATATCAAATTAACCCCTTATTATTCACAATAATATTTAGAGAAAATTTGATTTTATTCATTAATAAGTTGGGGTCTTACAATTGCCCTTGTTCGCGTCTCATGCCCACCAAGAAAGAATTATGTTATCCGATATTTGTGAAATACTCTTAAACATTAATTATTTCAAGATATGCCCGGATATTTTACCAGAATGAGAAAATATTTGACAATTACATGTTACCAACCCCAGCTGACGATTGTTGATGATTTCTTTATATCACCGACCACTTTCAGCTACATCTACCCTATACACTGCATAAACCTTAGTATCAATGACACACAACTCATAAATTTTTTCACATTATACTTTATAGAATTAGCGAGTTGACGTTTGAAACATCTAAACAACTCTTTTGAGTACACCTTTGTAGCACGCACTTCCAAAGATAACCTTCATACCATGTTCCTTTTTTGGTGTTTTGTTATGTAATCGGTCTTCCTTTTTTGGATGAATTGTTATTCTATAGCCTTCTGACTCTGCACTACAAATTCTTTCATGCATGTTGAAGCATTAACGTACTCATCAAAAAAATGGTTCATGATCTTGCTTCTTCTGCTGGTTGTCATTCTCGCGTCAAAATATCTGTTAGTGTACACATGAATCCATTTCTCCCGTACATCATACAAACTTTTAAGTCATTCATTATTATACAATTCATAATTCCTCATTAGAATCTACAAATGCTCTTCAAACTCTCTGATGGACAATGAATTATACACACAATTGTTAAAATAATCTTTGAACGATAGGTGCTCAGAATAAACATGATGCAATTTCTCAGGAAATTTATTGTTAATATGCCAAGAACACAATACATGATAACTATAAGGGAATACCTTAGCAATAAAATTACTCGTTACTTTATCTTGGTTGGTGATGATTATAGGTGTCTTGAGTCCATGGCTTCAAGCCACTTTTCTAATACTCAAACAAAAGTGTCATATGTCTAGTCTTATACGTATTGTCAAATGTCATAATGTTTTCGAACCGTTGATACATTAACCTTGATCGGCGTTAACCCACAAAATACACAGTATGTGATTGTTTTCATCGAGTTTCACTCCGGAAAAAAATTTACTCGTACTTTCGGATGCAAATTTTTTCAAATAATTTACAGCAACTTGTGCATCATTTTTATCTACAGAATCACTCATTAAATCACTCACCACATTCTGAATATTTACAGTAGAGAGAAACATTTTGCATCCATTGTGCTGAAAACGTTCATCATCCTACTAGATCCAATACCCGACTTATTTAAAGTGTCAATTAATTGTCTTGCAACCAGAGTAATATTCATGTGTCTAATTCAAATGTACCTTGGTAGGGGTCACTTAGTGATGATTGTGCTATAATTCAATGGTAGAAATAAGCCAAATGTCTTATTTTTTATTATGGACAACATATATTATAGCTTTGCATAATGTGCGCCCTATAGAGTCTCTATGTCAACTAATTTTATTACTGCCATTGTCATCATCGGGTAACCTTTTTACAACAGTTGGTGTACTAGATTTTTTACATATATACAACCTAGAGTACACATCATTCGTATGAGCATGTTTATGGCTGGCTGCAATTCTAATCACAAATCCATTCTTTTGAACATAGGCTCTATAAAAAATTTCAACTTCTTCTAACTTAGAGAACAATTGACCAACGTATGGAATCATTTCAGATTTACTACTTTCAACTTCACTTACAAACTCAGATGCATTTGTTCAATCTAAACTTTCAACAGAATTTGAAGAACTAGATAAAAATAGATTATGCGCATACATTTTTCTTTCCATCTATGAAAAACTTACTTGTAATTGAGAAGAAATCTAATAATTTGAATTGTCGGAGCACATGTTAGGCTTGAATTTGGGAGTGAGAGTTGGTGATCAAATCTGGGAAAGGAAAGGAACATATTTGAGAGAGCTGGAGACCAACATTCTGAGAGACGAGACCAAAGTAAGAATTAAGTAGGACTCTGTCGTAACAATTTGTGTCGACATGGGTTTAATTAAGTAAGACCACCCTGCTGCAACAGCTTTTGCTGCTGCAATTATGATTCAGATTTAACGGTTAGAATCATAGTTAGTGAAATAGTGTCTATAAAAATCGGTTGTTATGGATAGAGATCCTCTCTCTCTCTCTCTCTCTCTCTCTCTCTTTATATATATATATACCCAATACAAACAATATTTTTTGTTTTTATAATTAGATGTCACTCCTCACCACATGCAATAACTATATATCCTCATGCCAATATAACTTTTGAATGTCCAAAATTACATTTTTCCATATTATTAATCAGTTCATTTGGGCGATTTTGCTTTAAAGTGAAAATTTTGTGTGTTTCTAACTTTATGGTGTAATGAAATAAATCTTGAAAATTTCTGCCTTTATTGTTGAAGTAATTGATACTATCTAAGGGAGATCGAAAGAGACGGTTATGATGATTTGGTCAGGGACAATCACGCAAGAGAATAGAATTATTTTAATTGCTGGAGGGGATAACAATACAACCGCAATATATTTTTGGGGAAAGTGATGGCTGTGGAACAAAGATATTATAATTGAAATAATAAACAAATTATATAATTTTCAATATCTGCATTAATTTCCTCAATTCCTTATTGTGATATTGACCATCAGTGATTAAATTATGTATATATATGTTGGTGTTTTTTATTTGTGTGCATATCGAGAAGAATGTAACGTAGGTTGGTACACGCAAAATTATAATGACTAAGTTTTTCAGGAGAAATTAATATATATATATATATGGAGAAGAAGAAAATATTTATTTTGAACACAAATTTTTGTATTTTCTCTACATACGACTATAACTATTTATGTGTATACATGTATGTATATATGTGTGCTACACTATATTAATATAAACGTTAATTGTTCATTATTATAAATTAATTTATTATAAAATTCAGAATATATATATCAGTGCAATGTACCAACGTAAATGTACTTGGACCAAAACCAATGAATATCAATCCAAAGGTTGATACGCATCGCATTTTCCTCATTGTATTAATCCTTTTATTATTAATAATTAAACTACGGAAGTACTCCCTCCATCCCATAATAACTGTCGTTTTAGCTTGATAAGTCATTTAGTGCTATCATTTATTAATTAAAATTGGTGTGAAATTTCATCACTACCCCTTTATGGGAAGTTGAAAACTATTAATACAAGAGAGAAAATTTCTTGGGACAATGAGAGAAGGTAGGGGTGATATAGGAAAGTAAATAATTTATTCTCCTAGAAAGTTGTAAACAACAAATAAATTGGGAAAAAAATTTCCTTCTAAAACGACAGTTATTATGGAATGGAGGTAGTAACTAACAGTGGCATCTTCATATATATATATATATATATATATATATATATATATATATATATATATATATATATATATATATATATATTCCACTTGTATGGTATAGCGAATATGGAGCGTAGGGATCAGAATTTTGGACAAAATAGAAAAAGAAAATAACAGAGAATATATAATTAATATTTCATTTTATATATGTTGTTTGTTAATTTATAAGAAAAAATGAAGAAGAAGACTTAACATTTACAATTAACCATAGATGACTACCTCACTTTTCAACTAAATTTGTTGTGTTTATAAATAGAGGGTAATATATGAATTAGTCTCATTTGTCAAAAAAAAATGATAAAAGAAAAAAAAAAAAAAATTTTATTGATATTAGTAAAAAATGACAAATATCTTCAAGTGTAATAACACAATTATATTTCACAACCATGTCACCGATCACTACTAAACTAATTAAACACTTATTATTTTCAAGGATGAATATTGAAGATGCAAAATTTAATTTATAAATAATACTATTTTTTTAGAACAAAAGGAGTATAAAATATTGACTTATGTTATTTATGGTTTTTAGTTCAAAATCGTTCAATTTGAAGGAAATTCCTTAGGAAAAAATGTGGTCAAATTTGTTGTTCCTTTCAAAAAATTTTCCACCTAATTAAAGAACTCACACACACACACACACACACACACATATATATATATATATATATATATATATGAAAAAAAATTATAATGAATAAATTTGTATTTTTTACGGTTAATTTTAAAACTGATCACAATCACAGTACTGTAAGTGTAAGAACCGATCCAAATTAAAATTCTGTTAGGTTAGCAACTTAATCAGAGAGGGGGACCTCATTTTTTTGTGAATGGGTATCATATGTCTAGGTCTAGATTGGTTGGCATGGACCATTGATTCCAAGCAAGCTAGCTAGCTAGCTTTCACACACAGACACAGTTTCGTATGAAGCCGTTATGTTGGACTCTTTTAGTTATAGGTGGGGGTAAACCTACAGAAACTTAATAATAAATCTAATTACAACGTAACTACTTTGACCCCATGAATATATATTATTTATTTTCAGGAGATAGATCTAGCTGTAATATTATTAAATACTAGTTTTAATTCACATATATATTATATACTGCATTGCTACTATATATATAATATCAGATTTTACCTCACCTGAATGTTATTGATAGATACTTTACGACTCGATCGATCCATGATTTAGAAGCTGAAATAATCAGAGTATTGCATGCGGATTAATTATCTAAAAGATACTGTAACGTTAATTATAAAGTTTAAATGGATTCACAATATTAATTTTCAAATTAATTAAAGTTTAATTAATTTGTGAGTTACCTACCTCCTATATATATAAAGTTAAAATATATAGAATATTATTTTGGAAATGAGGTTGGATTTACTAGCTTTGAAACACCAAGACTGACTTAAAATTTATTCTGATCCGCATGCAAAATATATGGTAAAAATACATCGAAAAGAGAACATTCCTTCATTCATTGGATGAAAAAATAAAGTCATTTGAATTGGAATTATAAGTTCAGGTGCAGCCACTCCACATGCATACCTCTTAGCATTATTAGTATTTCTTAGTCCACATGAGAGTACTACTATTGCAAAGACTTTGAAATCACAGAAACATACATCCATACCATATATATATATATATATAGAGAGTACTACTATTGCAAAGACTTTGAAATCACAGAAACATACATCCATACCATATATATATATATATATATATATATATATATATATATATATATATATATATATATATATATATATGCATGACCCCTCCCAAGTAGTATATAAGTTTCTCAAAACACTAGACATTTCCTGACAATATTACTTACTTGCAAATAATCAATATTATAATTTTGACATCCTAATATTTATTTATTTAATGCTTCCTTTCATGCAATAAATTAGAAAAGATCGATATGATGATGGCCTTTCGTTTGTTTGGAAAAGAAAAGAGAAATAAGGAATGTCCTCCCGGCCGGCCCTCTTATAACCCACAAAACTTTATACCCAAATTAAAGAAGAAGGGAAGAGGTGCTCAAATTAAGTTGTAAGCTAATTTATTTATTTTTTTTCTTTTAAATTTCAATTTTAAGGAATATCGTTACAAATTCAAAAAAAAATATGTGTGAAAAATTAATCATGAATTAAGCATATAATTAATTATCAAGTTAAAGTCGCATCATTTACGTGCATGTTAGCCTTTTTTATAAAACAAATAGTTATCTTTGGATATCATATTAATACGTACGTAGTAGTATTTTGTGGTAAAAAAATAATAGTATATTTATTGCATGTTGAAGCAAATATTTCCCTCCCCTTAATTAATTTCCTGATGCTTACCAATGGAAGTAAGTAAATATATTAAGTAAGATGAACCGTACGTAGTCTCACTATATGTTCTATTACAATTGACCATGCATGCATATATTGCGCCTAGTATATATATCCTAGTGGGTTTTTTTTTTTAAAAAAAGAACCTATATATTTCCGAAATAAATTATATATATTAGGACCTAATTTATGTACTTGTGGGTTACTAAATATAGAATTCAAATAAAGTGAGGTAGAAACCTGACATGTAAACATGGAATTCATTGAATAAATATAATGGAATATTAATATAATAATAGGCCGAAAAGTAGAGAGAAGAAGAAGCCACGTCTACTCTTTTTATCTATCTGCTGCCAGCCAGCCAGCCAGCCTCGCCTCTAAATGGTCCTTCCTATCCTAGCCTTTCCATTTAAAATCAATTAATTTCATGTTCACCGGTCCAGGCGTGCGTGGACTATCCATCTCAATCTGGCGGTGGGCCCAATTTACATCACTAATTCACTATTCTACCTCCTGCGGCCCTGTTCAGGCCCACACTGACAAACACCGCCATTTCTCTCCTCTCCCAAAACGCCCAAACATTTGCCTCCCACGGTTAATCATTTATTATTTATATTCATATTTTTATATATACAGTACACTCTTGTCCCTACCTTTCCATTTGATTTTTTTTTCATGGTATCCAATAGATTAAATTATCGCAGATCAATAAATAAATTATTTGAAATTTTGATCCAATAATTAATGCTAAAGCATAAAAATATTTGTAATTCCATTCCATTCCATCCCATCATATCATTATCATTTATATTTATATATATATATATATATGCTCCTTCAATTCATCACCTAGCCCTTGCCCTCCAGCCAACCCGCCCACCCTCCCTCCCTCCCTCCCTCCCTCCCAAGTCCTCCTCAGCTGTGGGCTGTAGGCTGTGGGCTGTGGGCTACTCCCTCCCTTATCTTTGTTTGTTTGTTTTGAGCGAGTGTGCAAATAAGAGGGAGGGAGGTACCAAAGAAAGCATGCATGCATGCGGCTGATGATGAAAGTATGGGAATTGGCTTTCTGACACGTGGCGAGTGATGTTGTTGGACTTTTTGGGAATGATAATGGTGTTAGGTATGGGACCACTTATCTTAGGAGCCCCGAGCACCGAGCCCCTACACAAAATGTCTAATTTGCGGTGGTCCTTGGAAGGCCCATGACCATAAATGATTGTGGGTTTGAAAAAGACCCAATTCCAAATAGAAACTATGCTTAGCTGTCTTAGTTGAAAACTCATGTCCAGATGAAACTATCTAATTCAAATTCAAATGATTCCTGTTATGTTACAAGAAGAGGAACACATCATTCTCAACCCAAACTCTCATATTTATTTTACCTTCTTTTTAGATATTTACACAAATAGGGAATTGATTGCAAGAATAATTACTGGTGAAAAGGCCAGTAGATAAATATCGTAACTGGGCATAGGCCCGTAATTGCTCTCCACCTCAGAAGCCATATTTGAGCCCAAAGATCTAACGCATTAAACGAGCCCACTAAAATCCAATTAAAAGTAGGCATTACCATCAGACTACAAAGGAAATTCAGCCTAATCCATGCTGTCCAGAAAGTGCAGAATGTATCAGGAAAATGATTTATATTGTAATTTTAATTATTGATTTTTTGTATTGCGAGTTACGTGAATTTATCTAATTGATAATACTTTTACGATGTATTTGATGCAGTGAACAAATTTTATAATTTCATGTATTGATATGCATCGCAATCGTAATTCGGTTGAAATTTTTCGCAATATAGTGCAAGACTCGTATATAAATCTTTCACTAAAAATATTTCAAAGAAAATTTATTTCATTTACTTTTATAATTTTGTTTGCAACTTTTTAGTAAAATATTGTGATGTATCAATACAAGTATATAACAAGTCAAGAGAATATTAAATAACTTTTTTAATTCATGTACATAAAGTTAAAAAAGACGCGAGGAGCCCTCAAATTAGCAAAAAATAAATAAATTTGATTAATGGAGGCTATTGAGGAGAGTTGCTCCTATGCAGCACGTGAAAAACAAATTTTTTTTTTAAAAAAAAAGTCATTTTAAAATGTATTTATGAAAAACATTTAATATCCATACAAAGATGTCAAATATCCATGTTTAAACTTTTCACAACACATGAGGCACGAGACGACTATGAGAAGGCGATGGCAATGGGATCCATCCGGGGCTGGGCCCAAAAGAAACCCATTAATTAATGGATAGTAAGGGATAATCATATGGTCCACCATCGCTTGTTTAAAGGGATTGGATTTCTATCATCAGCTACGACTTCTTTCCCCTCTAAATGTCCTACCGACCACATTTCTTCTTGCTGCCCTATTTTTATTCTGCCAGATAACATATAATATAGGTTTAAATATAAATTATTATTCTAAATTATTGAATTTTTTTTATTTCGGTGATTGAACTTTTAATTTTTTCAATCATGTCATTAAACTATCAATTTTTTTTATTTTAATTCAATTGAACATGCCACATTATAAATTGATGACGTGACTTGAACACATAGCATGTAAAAGCTCATGTGTACTCAAATTGTAATTAATTTAAAACTAAAATATAAATTACTACCTCAAACTATTCATTTGTTTCTAATTCAATGATTCTGCCGGATAACATATAATATATATACTCCTTCCTTTCTGCCTACCAAAATGGCCTTAGTTTGATTTTTTTAAGTCATATTGACCATTTTTATAATTAAAATTTACTTTAGTTTCTTACAAATATAGTTGGATAAATTATAATCATACAAAACTGTCAAATTTACTATCACCTCCGATTTTCATAGATTTAAAAATATAATTAAATATACTTGATTCGTAATTTTAAAATTAATCAATTTGACAAAAAAAAATTAAGTCAATTTTTTAAAAACGGAGGGAGTACTTATAATAAAATGGCAATTTGACCAGGGTTTGACTTTATTAATTCAATATTGCTTTTAATACTCCAAAATTATCATCGTATTGTTCTTTTCTCCCGTTAATATGTTGTAGTCTAGGAGTGAGTATGGTGCGGTTTAAAACCCAAACTGTACATAAAACCGTTTAGGTGCGGTTTGACATATTCAAAGCCGCACATGAAACTGCGTGTGATTGATGCGGTGCGGTTTCATTTGGTGCAGTTTAGGTTCCAAAACCAATTGAAACAACAAAAATTTATGCAACTTTATTCGAATTCGGTTCAACCCTTTCAAATGGTGATTGTTCATCTTATGTAAAATGGTGTGCAATATCTATTATTATTATTTATGTATACATGATATACAAACAGTTATATAACATTCTTGAATTAATTATAATACGTCTCTTTTTAAAGAGTTTCAATCCTCATTATTTCCTGTCTAATGAATTTATTGTTGTTGCTAATTTACTTCAAATTTGTTGAGCAAGTGGGAATGGGATCTTCTTTATCTCATCACAATATACTTGTAGTTTTGAGTGGTACCATTAGTCATACCCAAGTAGAGTATGGAGGAGTATGTTTTTATCATGGAATATTGTGTTAGGAGGAAATGCATAAATTTTAAATTAATAATTGTGCTAGAAGAATATATTTGATCCAATGCAGTATTGTTTATTATACTTATAAGATTTCCATTAGTAAATGAGTATGATGTGATTTTCACTTTATCCAATTATCCCATTACACGAACTGCTTTATTTTTGTATCCTTTCTTTTTCTGATGTCTTAGTTATTTATAAATTTATAGACATACATTTATCTTTAATTTATAGACATATACATACACAAGGTTAAATGAAACATCTCTTCTGTAATAGGATTGTATAATTAATTAATTTTTACAGTACGGTTTGATTTCGGTTTTATACGTGTAGTTTTGACTAGTAACCAAACTGAAACCGTAAATTCGGTTTTTCAACTCATCTAAAATTAAAATCGCCACACGCCAGAACCGTTAGTGCGATTTTAATTGATGTAATTTGTACAGTTTTTAGTTCGATTTCAATTTAAATTTAATTTTTTGCTCGGTCGTAATCTATAAGAGCAGTGCTAATTGAAGAAAAACATGAAACGACACACAAACCAAACGGAACCCTATTATAAATAAATCATTTTTTTTCTTTACGGCCTTTCTCCATAAAACAGTTTGTGCCGGCTTTCTTCAGTTGAACGGCTAATTAATCAGACGATGGCATAAATTTAACATTCTTCGAGAGTACATAAAACAAAACAAAGTGGTGGAACTGAATATTGATACTTTTAGCATAATAATCTTCGATTACAACACAAGATTTTGTACAGATCACTAGTAGTACTCTCTACTCACACAACTTTCTACAAAAATTCTATGAAATCAAGCCTGCCCACAAACTACTGATAGTCCTTAAAATTCAACAAATACTACAACTCAAGTAGCTCATAGTGATGCTTGCATTACATAAATCAACAAGATGTTAGCTTCTCACTTCTTTAATCCTAACGTTCTTGGCTCAACCTAAGTTGCCATCGGTTCTGCTTTGAAAATACTACTTGACACGCAATATCCAGATGGCATGCTTTGCAACATAATGGATCTCAAGCAAAAGCATTATTTAACAACAAAAGAACTCACCTTTTTGATCTTCTCGCATTATGCCCTTCCACTCTCGCTTCCCCCAGCCTCGACTTTGAACCACTCCCCTGCTGCACATGAGATCTCTCCTGAACTAGATGGCCAGAATCTCTCGAAGATCGTGGTTGCCCCCATTGCCGGGTTGGACTAGGAAAGTCTCCGGCTGACCCTATCCTAGAACTTGACAATATCTGGTCCCTAAGACCCTTCACGGACTTGTATCTCTGCAATTCATTCCCGTAACCTTTTCTTTGCACTTGCTTGTCAAGCTCATGAAATCTCTCCTGATCCAACCCATCACCTGAATTCCGTATATTATCAGTATGGGTACCCCATTCGACTCCATCTGACATACTCCTCTGAATAGAAGTGTTTTTCCTTGGAATTTTCCCAGAGAGAGAATTCCTCCCTCTTATTTCATCAACTGAAACTCCTCTAGAATCACGAGCAGCCGCAGATGCATGAGTCCACTTGAAGCTCTTGTTATTGTTGTCCATGTTCAATTCTATGGAATGAAGATCACTTTCTGCCGAGTCCTCGTCATTATCTACTTCTTCGTTCTCCACCTCTCCATCATCTTCTTTTTCTTCATTAGACCCAAAGTGAGTTCTACTTAGATAGGTTGTCATATCATCATCGTTCACAAGAGTCGGAGAACTACAATCCTTTTTCTTGGTTTTCTTGGGTCTGAGGAAAGCTTCTAGTTGATTCCTCAGCTTGTCCACAACAGCGTTTTTCTCCTCAAACTGGTGTTTAGCCTCTGACAGTTTCATTTGAACCCTCTCCTCTCGCAACTTGTCAGCTAACTGAAGCATCTCCCTTTCCCTTTCAACCTCTTCATGAACTTTTGCAGACTCTCTCTTCAGCACTTCCACTTCAGCCCTATCCTCACCAATATCTGAAGCTAATTCATCACATACTTGCTCCATTATCTCTCTTGCTCTCTTCTCGCTTTCTAGTTCTTTCACTGCTTTCATGAATGATGATTTTGTCTCGGCTAGTTCCGTTCCAAGTTTCTTGTTCAAGCTTTCAAATCGACGCCTTAGCTTCCTCTCCACTGCAAGTTCACCTGCAATGGACTCAATAGCAGCCTCTATTGCTTGTTGCTGTCTATTTTTCCATGATGCCTTCTCCTCAGCAAAACATTTCACAAGATAATTGATCTCATTTTGGTCCGAGCGCTGTTCTTTAATAAGCTGATTCACCTGCAGACGAGCCCTCTCAAGCTCAGCATGCAAGGCTGATACAAGAGATGTGCTTGATGTAGGTGGGTCGTTGTGAGCCCAAATACGGATAATAATTTTCAGCAACTCTCTAGATGTGGTCAAAGCATTACTGACATCCTTTAAACGGGTCCTGTCACCAACTATGGACCCACTAGGAGTCTGGGCTAGAGATCTAGTTTCAATCTGCAGTATAATGCCAGTTAATAAACTTCAAACTTAAGCTATTCATCCTCATATTCAAGCGAATAAAAGTGACAAAGGGATACAGTTAAAGTGCAAAGATGAGTTTATTGTATATTCATAATGAGAGGAAATTTGATATGACCTCCATCAAACTGGCACTGCTAAGAGAATCCACGGCACCAACAGTTTTTTCCGCAAGTCTATGCCTCTGAGAAACTGAGGGCGTCCTCTGGATATTACCTGCTACGGACCTATCCATTCTCTACAATTTCAATCGGAATAATAACAATGTAGAAAACAATTAGAAACTAAAAAGAGCATGTTATGCTGGTGCAGTGCAAATTCACACATGCCACAAAATCTACTACTAAGCACTACATATTCTAAACAAACAACCAAACAAATGACCAAAACTATAACATCGTGCTCCATTTGATATCGTGTTACAAGAATTATTTCCAGAATTTAGAGGTTTCAATGTTGCAGAAACTAAATTGCTGACAACTAAAAAACCCAACACCGCTCTCAGTTTGATTGAAATTATTGTCAGATTCTAGAAACCAATCTCAGAAACTACTACATTTTTTCCTTAGAAAATAGGAGATAGACTCCGGGTTGTTCATCTGGATCTGGATCATTGTCAAGTCAATTATTTAACTTGACAATGATAGCTTACCAAACCATGAAAAAAGTGATTTTTTTTTCATAATTGCTTTGATAAATATTTAGTTCTTGATCATCCAAACAATCTTAATTCTTCGATAATCATGATCAGACAGAATAATTTATATAAACACAAATAAATCCCAGTCAAAACAACAAAGAATAATAATAATAATAGTTTAAAAAAATACCTCAAAGGGAAGTTGATACTACTCTGACAAAAAATGTTCCCAGTTTTTCTTACATTTTTTTACCAACCAAAACAACATAAATTAAACAAGGGCAGACTATATGTCACTTTCTCCACCAAATTCCTAATAACTAAACACAACACAAACAAATCCAATCCACAATTAATCCACATAATTAAAATCCACAAATGTATAAAAAAGGGAAACGGAAAAAAAAAAACAGAATAAACTCACCTCAGAAACAGGACTATGCGAGGGATCAGACAAATGAGGAGGAAGTGAACCACAAAACACCGACCTCATTTTCTCTCTCCCCTTTAACAACTTCTTCTCCTCCATCACTTTCGGCGACGGCATTTCATTCATCTCCCACAGCGTCGCCGCCAGCTTCCTCGCCGACACTGGCCTCGACTTACTGCTCTCGTACTTGGGCGACTCAACAGCACCACCTCGCGGCACGGACGACGTCGTTTTCCACGTCGGAACGGGCGTACTGGATCTGGACCCAACCCCTCTCCGGGTCTTACCCACCAAAATAGCCCGTTTAAATCTGTAATTGTGAACTTTTGATGAAGTCGAAGAAGATGATGAGCAACCCCTTTTGCGGATCTTGCAAGATTCGTGGATCAAACCCTCCATCACCCGATTATGCCTCGGCATTCTCAGTTTTTTCCAAGGATTCTTGTTATAAAGCTCAGACCTTTGTTATAAAGTTCAGACCTTTATACAGTACAGTGATGTGTATGAATAGACTAACAAATGATTCTGGCTTGGTTCATGGCCTGATTGATTCTGAAAGTAAATGGTTGATCAAACTCAGATCTGAAATTCTTCAAAGTGGATTGAAGGATGAATAAGAAATAAGTGAGCAGGAATACAGAGCGCAGGAAATGGGAATGATATGATCTTTTTTCGAAAGAAGATACAGATAAAAGAAAGATTGGTTTGCATTTGATAGCTGAATTTGGTACAGTTGTTGGCTACTTTTCTGGGGAGTATAATTAAGAATAGTACTGTAATGTAGTGAGAAGCAGTTGCTGTAATCAGTGAGCGGTACACGAGACGCGCGAGTGGGAAGCAAAAGGATACATAGTAAAAAAAAAAAAAAAAAGGAGAATTGTAACTCCAAGATCTGAGTTGTCACTCCAATATCTTTTCCTTGTTCTTCTTCACCAACTAATTATTTTTAAAGCAAAAGAAATATTGTCATTTTTTATTTTATTTTGCTGAAAGGGGTCGTATTTCTTTATTAGTTTGGACTACAACAATTTTAAAAATAAATTTTGAAGGCTGAATGTCATTTTTAAGGTAGAGCAAAGTGTCATCAAGTATATATTTTATTTGTTATAAAATTATAAATTGTTTTTTTAAGCCCCCATTTTAAGAAGTATAATAAATTAGTAGTAGTAAATATACATCAATAAACTCACACTAAAGATAATAAATTATAATAATCAATCAAGTCTCATATTAAAAATAAAAGAAAAAATAATTTTCACAAAGGTGAGGCCTAAGAAGCTGAAATATCAATATTAATCATTAAGCTAAAATCTGATCCAATAAATGTCGTTAGGTTGAACCAAAGTTAATTCAAAACAGGGGTATAATAAATCAAGTCCATAGTTTGGTCAAAATTTTCAACTTAACGCTTTGTTTTTGAATTTTAAAATGAAAAAAAAAAAAAACTGAAATTTTAAATTTTCTTTCTAATTCTTATGTTTCTGAGTTTTTTAATAAACAGAAAAGAAAAGAAATGGAAAGAAAACTTAGTTTTTTAATAAACGGAAAAGAAAACAAATAAAAAGAAAACTTAGTCACTTTTCCTGTAAAAGTTTTTCGTCCAAAATCGGCCTGATTTGGATGGAAAAGAAATTGGAATAAATAATATTTTTATAATTCTCATATTATCCTCAACTTTTAATATAATAAATTTTAAATTACAACTCATGTCCTCAATTTATTTTTATCTACCAAACCTAATCTGATAAAGAGAAAAGTATAGGCGCGAATAACTTGCCGTTAACAAGTTCTCTTCTTCGGTTCAAGTCCAAACTCCCTGCAACAGTATAACTGAATAAATTCATCTCCAGATTTTTCTTGTCAGCGCTCCGGCATCCCAATCTCCCCCTCTTTAGTAACTTTCTGACCAAATCTGTCTCTTATTTCGGTAAAACTCATGCCTAAATATAGTCCCTAATTTACTCTTAGCAATCTCTCTTCAACTCACACATATACATATATTTGTCTATATATGTATATTGTGTTATCTGGTTGAATAAATATCTAACAATTTTACCAATTATTCATATTTTCAAGAGCCTCTAGTTGCGCAGTTATTTTGTTCATTTCAAGTCGAGCTTGCGTAGCAGGAGTATGATCAAAAGGGCAATTGGCCCACCACAACATTATGGACAAGCACGCCTTGATATTTGATAAGATTTGAAACTAAAAAGATTATCAAACACATGGAGAATAACTTTTGATCGCATATTCAGTCATATAACCAATAACTTTTAACAGAACAGAACAAAACAGTTTAATATTATTACTAACAAAACAGTTTAATATATTTTGTATAGAATTCCCCTTGACATTATCCCAGCACCCCATACAAATGAAAGGGAAGAAACCCAACAATTTTCATCCTCCTCGAACAAACTTCCATAACAAGCTTCAAGAAACACCTGATGAGATATAGTCCATAAATGGAGGAGCGATTCTGTCAACCATTCAGCCCATGATGACTAACAATCCGATAAAAAGAAAAGGTTATGTACCAACTTGAGTTTGTTCTTCCCTTGCGCTCTGTTTCTGAATTTTAAAATGGACAAAAAAAAAAAATGAATTAAAAATTTAAATTTTCTTTCCAATTCTTATGTTTCTGAGTTTTTTAATAAACGAAAAAGAAAAGAAATGGATAGAAAACTTGACCACTTTTCCTGCCAAAGTTTTCCGTCCAAAATTGACATAATTTGGACAGGAAAAAAAGTAGAATAAGTAATATTTTTATAATTCTCATATTATCCTCAACTTTTAATATAATAAATTTTAAATTACAACTCATGTCCTCAATTTTAAATTTTCAATCCTTTTTCATTAAAAACTCAGAAACAACACAAAAGAAAACTTAAAGTTTTCTATTCTTTTCTTTTCTGTTCTAATTTAAGTTTTCTATTCTTTTCTTTTCTTTTCTGTTCAAAACTCAGAAACAGAGGGTTAATGTCTCTTTCGGACGCTGACATATGCCACCTAAAATTAAAATAAATGAAAACCTAACCGCTTCTAGGCTTTCCAGCTATAAATAATCAAATTGGAAAATAACCAAACAGAGCAAATAATCTGCAGGACACATGTTAACAATAGGTAAAGTTTCCCCGAAAAATATTATGCTTGCAGATTAAAACGAGCATGCCAAATGCCACATGTCCAAGTTCATCCATGCGTCATCCACCAATCAATTGCAGGAGAAACTGAATGGGAAAAAACCCCAAACAATTAGCTGACAGGAAACTTCCATGCTTTGCCCAGCCAAACAGAGACAGTCCCAAAAGCAAGGTGCTGAAAATTACCAAATCATAAACCAATTTACTGTCAGCAAGCAACAATCAACCGTTTTTAGAAATCTTTCACTTGTGAGTGTGGTATATTCATGTTCCGTTTTTTTTTTTTTTGAGATAAGAAGGCATACACTATTATACTATATTATACCACACAGAGACTGAACGAAGGAATAGTTAGCAGGCCAGGGGGGCGCCAGGCTAAGTGGAAACAGTGAGTAAAGAAAACTATTCACAGAAGGTTCTATACAGACATTCTTTCTACTAGTTTTGGGGTAAGAGGGGGAGGAGTAGTATGCCAAAGGGTTCTGGTATTAACAAAAAATATAAATATGCAATATATATATATATATATATATATATATATATATATATATATATATATATATATATATAGAATGGATCAGGTCCGGGAGTCCGGACCTGATCAAAAACGGACCAATTTTTTTTATTTTTTCTTTGCCTTTTTTTTTTAAAACTAAAAAAATAATTTAATATTTTATGGAACTAAAATTTTTCCATAATACAATGTTTTGGGCGTGATTTAGATACCTATACCAAAAAATATATGTACAGTCTGTACAGACATGTTTTGTTATATGTATCCAAATCACACCCAAAACACTGTATTATGTAAAAATTCAAGTTCCATAATTTTTTATTTATTTTTTTTTAGTTGTTTTAAAAAAAAAATCCGAATTTTGGTCCGGTCCGGAAGTCCGGACCTGATCCGGCCTCTATATATATATATATAAATATATGATAAGGTCAATCAATTCAAGAAAAAAAAAACTATACATGTTAGTTGTCATGCTTGTTAACCTTCAAAGTTCAACGCAACTTCTGTAAATAAGATTAGGAATGCATAGATGCATGCACAAGTTAAATTTGAAATATATAGAATTTGATCTTACGATAATGATTCATTTATCAAACACGCACATAAGTTTTTTTTTTAAATACTTGCAATACCCTAGTAATTAGGAACCAATGGACTTTCTGTATACTTATACTATCATAGCCAAAAGCCTGGTAATTAAAGTGTAAAAAGTGTTCATATTGACAGGAAGCAGGATACCACAAGACGATAAAGAAGGAAAACATTGCTTTTATTTCTTCCCGAGGAATCAAAATTGGTCAAAATTGCTAGGATCTATTTAGATTAGGCGGTCCGGATCTTAAGCTCACCTCTTATTCAACTCACCCGAGCTCACCCCCCTTTAGCGACGGACCCGGCGACGGTTCGATCATACAACCGTCGTCTATACTTTTAGCGACGCTATATGTTGTCCGTCGCTAAAAGTATAGACGACGGTTGTATGACCGAACCATCGCTAAAGGGGGATGAGCTCGGGTGAGTTGGATAAGGAGTGAACTTAAGATCCGGACTCTTAGATTAGGAAGTCGTAATAACTACAAATATATAAGTTTATAAAAAGAATTAAGGAAAAAAAATACAAACTCACGGGTATATTTAGTTAGGCCAAATGAATTTGATGAAGATGGATCTCTTGGAGAAGGAGAGATCTGGCTCGATTAATTGCAGCAAAGCAGAGACACAGGTGTTCCTCAAGATCCGAGAGCTGGCGGAGGAAATTGAGACGGTTCTTTTCAAGCCGCTTTGCTACCTCCTGGATAGGATGCCTGTCACTGCCCCTCTCCAATCCAAGACGAATCAAAAGCCTGTCCCCCTCAATCTCAGTGTGCAAACGAGCCACCAGGCGGTCAATGGTATCTAGATCATTGTGCAGGACATACGTGCCCCTAGCAGCAGCATCAAGTTGTGCCATATGAGCCAACTCTTTCTTACTGATCTTCAAGGGAAGGAATGCAGAGAGAACGGGGCTAGCAATAAGAGCAACCAGTGCATGAGTGGCAATGGCTGCAGCAGATATAGCAACACCAACAACAGTTCCTATTAAACAAATGGCGCAGCCAGTAGTGCCACGGCGAACGAGTCGGATCCTAGAGCGGGACTTACGAAGGCGGGAATCGAGCTGTTGTTTGAGCTGGGAGAAGCAGTTGCGCATATCATTAAAGCTGTGAGAGTCGGGGTGGGGGAAGGGATTCTCAAGGCGATCAAATTGAAGGAAGATGTTAAAGGCTTGGTCACACTGTGACTGGTTAAGGGGCTCAGATTCAGAGTCAAGGGGGAGGACAGAAATGAGGTTGTGTAGAGGGGCATAGCGAGAGCGGCCACGCTGGACTCGCTGGTGGAGGAGGAGGCACAAACGGGAGGTGTGCTCACTTTGCTCAAAGTAGGCAGACACAAGGCGGGTGAGGGTGCTGGGCTTGGCATACCGAAGTGAATCTTGAACGCACTCTCTATTTGGGTGAAGGACCTGTGCTAACAGCTGCTCTTCTTCTTCAGGACCGTCCAAGTGCACTGATTCTACATCTCGGGAAGAAGAGTTGTCAGGGTGAAACTTGGACCATATCTCTCCGTAGGAACTGGTTTGCACTGCAAATGTGTATTCATTAGTGAGGTTGACTGTAGGGGAAGGTAGAGAACTTGTACTTGGTGTACCCTCATTTGAAGTTCCTGCAACAAAATTGACAAGTACACAAATGTGTCCGAAGTTATTATAATTTAAGAGTGCCAGGAAATTAAAGGAATTATTATGGAAGTGTACCTTGCAAAGGTGGTGAGGAAGGATGAAGATTTGGGGTTGCTGTAAAAGGCGTTGGCCTCAGACAATGTAGCATTTGGTAATCATAGCCCCAAATCAGGACCAATGAGAATTCAAGTTAGCATGCAAATTTCCAGTAAACAAGCACAACACAACTGTAAAATCTGAAAAGCACAAGATCAAGTGACAGCACACTTAGTAAGGAGAATGATTATGGTAAAGAAAAATAATCATTGAAATTTGAAACCTAAAAGAACAATTCAATAAGCGACAGCACACTTAGTAAGGAGAATGACTATGGTAAAGTGAAGACGATGAGGTTACATGGAAGCAACAAAGTTTTTATGTCAAAAGGGTTATAACTGTAATCGAGGAAGATGAAAGATTCATAACAAACAAATTCCCAGGTAACAGAACTTTCCAAATTTTTTGCATCAATTTTATGTCTTGCCTTGAGAAAGCATCCTAAATTCTTGGCAACATAAGATTAAGACCATGCTAACTCCCAGTAATTGATCTTAAGAAAAGATAACATATGAATTACTCATCATCCTAAATCCATTCTAAGAAACTACATAGGAAAGTATTGTTGGAAATGGGTTTGAAAAATAAATATTAAAGCATTTTAATGCTTAATTTAATGTGGGACCTATACTCCGGAAATATCGGGTCCATGCACCAATGCGTTCTCCAACGCGAGGAGTATAACGTGGTATACTTATTTGTTCAAATCCATTAAGAATTGAATGAGAAAATTGACTCCAAAGTCACCTACTTAAAATGTTGTAACTTGCATTGTCCCACATAGAAAGGTTGAAAGAAATGTGAAAAATTTATATATGGAATGTTTGCACAATGGGAAGGACCCCAAGGGGCACCCCACTTTTGTGGAAGGGAAAGGACTTAGCCAAGGCTTGGTTCGAATCCACACGCGCGCGCGCCGCCGTCCGTAAAGTCGGACTGGTGGGCCTGGCCCGGGGCGGGTCGGATCATGATATATAATTTTTTGGACAAAATTTGTTTAACTTATTATCATCACGGATACTACGTCGTTTTGACAAATGGATGCACCAACGGTCATATCCTATCTTAACAGTCACGGAATTTTTCTTTAAATAGTCTATCCGGGAAGCGCATTAAAGATAAGTCTAATTCCCGTTTCCCGTTCTGCAGTTTGCTTAAAGTATATTTTCCCGTTTCCCGCTCTGCAGTTTGTTTGCAGTGTATTCTCCGTCATTCATTCCCAATATTTGTCCTTCATTCATATCATTCATCATCACAGTAAGATTCTGGTACATACATAGAAATTGCGTTCGAAGAATTCTTAATTTTTGAAGTGTTACTAATTAAGAATTGAAAATCCGTTTTATCTTGAGAAATAATTATTCAAAAATCCTTTAGCATCAATGAGGGAATAAATTTGCTTCAAGGAGGCTTTGTGAATTCAAATGATTCGGATTTGTTTATCTTTATTTTGTCCAGATTCTGATTTTTCAAGTAAGTACACTAAATTTTCTTAATTCTGTTTTGTTTAAACTAAGTTTGATATTGTATATTAAATGTTACTATATTTACAGAGTAACAATCTTGAATCAAATTTACGTTTTCTGTAATTATATTTTTATTTAATATCATTCTGTAATTTGTATCTTCTATTAAAAGGAAATTACCGGTTGTTTCTTTGAACAAAAAAATAGTTTTGTAAACAGAATTTGGAAATAAAATTTTCTACAACAAAAATTCTGTAAACAGAATTTGTTGTTTAAATTCTATTAAATTTTCTACAACAGAAATTTGTAAACAGAATTCGTAAATAAAATTTTCTACAACAAAAATTCTGTAAATAGAATTTGTTGTTTAGATTCTGTTAAATTTTCTACAAAAGAAATTTGTTTCTGTTTGTTTATGGTTTTCTTTTTTGTATAACAGAAATGGCATCTACTAGCACCATCCCTGCTGTGAGTATGTCTCATGGAAAAAAGCCTGAAAAATTCAATAAAACTGATTTCAAGCGTTGGCAACAAAAAATGCTCTTCTATCTCACAACATTGAACTTGGCAAGGTTCCTACAAGAAGAATATCCTACTCTTGTTAAAGGAGAAACTGACAAGAAAAAAGTGGCTACAGTTGACGCATGGAAACATGCTGATTTCCTTTTCAGAAATTATGTATTGAATGTATTAGACAATACACTGTATAATGTGCATTGTACAATTCAAATTGCAACGGAACTTTGGGAATCTTTAGACAAAAAATATAAAATTGAAGATGCTGACATGAAGAAATACATAGTTGGTAGATTTCTTGACTATAAAATGGTAAGACTCTAAAGCAGTCATCACCCAAGTTCAAGAATTACAAGTAATTCTACATGATATTCATTCTGAAGGAATGTCACTAAGTGACTCATTCCAAGTTGCTGCAATGATTGAGAAACTTCCACCATCATAGAAAGACTTCAAGAATTATCTTAAGCATAAACGCAAAGATATGAATCTCGAAGAACTGATTGTGCGACTTAAGATTAAAGAGGACAATCGAGGATCTAAGAAGAAGATTGGAAAAATTTTCATTGAAACAAAGGCTAATGTGGTAGAACAAAGGCCAAACAATATCAACAAAAGGAAGCGCGAAGGCAAAGATACTTTCAAAGCCAAGAAAAAATTCAAAGGCAAGTGCTTCAACTGTGACATTCAAGGACATAAATCAAATGAATGTCGTTAGCCAAAGAACTTCAAGAAAGAACAAAAGGCTCAAGCAAATGTGACAGAACTGGAAAAACTTTCTGAAAATGTTTCAGACATTAATCTCTCTGCAGTTGTATCTGAATATAACTTGGTAGGAAACACCAAAGAATGGTTGGTGGACACTGGCGCTACTCGCCACATTTGCTCCAACAAATGGATGTTCTCTTCCTACGAACCAGTAGAAAATGACGAGCAACTCTTCATGAAAAACTCCTCAAATTCAAAGGTTCAAGGACGCGGAAAGATTGTGCTAAAAATGACATCTGGCAAAGAACTGACTCTGAACAAAGTGCTTCATGTGCCGGATATCCGCAAAAATCTACTTTCTGGGTCACTGCTTAGCAAGAATGGCTTCAAGTTGGTGTTTGTGTCTGATAAATTTGTACTTACCAAAAATGATATGTTTGTGAGAAAGTACTATATGTCTGATGGGTTCTTTAAGATGAATGTAATGACTGTTGTACCAAAGTCTATTGATAATAATAAAATTAATTCTTTTGCTTACTTATTAGAATCTTCAAATATATGGCATGCTAGATTAGGACATGTTAATTATAATACAATGCGTAAATTAATTAATTTAGAATTCTTGCCTAAATTTGATATTAATCAAAAGCATAAATGTGAAATTTGAATGGAATCTAAAATGACAAGATTATCTTTTCATTCTATTGAAAGAAAAACTGAACCTCTAGATTTAATTCACACTGATATATGTGATTTAAAGTATGTGCAAACAAGAGGTGGTAAAAAATATTTCATTACCTTTATTGATGATTGTACAAGATATTGTTATGTATATTTGCTGAGAAGCAAAGATGAGGCTATAAAAATGTTTCAACATTATAAAATTGAAGTTGAAAATCAACTTAGCAAAAAGATTAAAATAATAAGAAGCGATAGAGGAGGTGAATATAAATCATCATTTGAAAAATTATGCTCTACTCATGGTATCATTCACCAAACTACTGCTCCTTATTCACCTCAATCTAATGGTATTGTTGAACGCAAGAACCGAACATTGAAAGAAATGTTGAATGTTATGTTAACTAGTTCTGGAGCACCCCAGAATTTGTGGGGGGAAGCTTTGCTTTCTGCCAATTATATTCTTAACAAAATACCTCATAAGAAAACTCATAAAACACCTTATGAATTATGGAAAGGTCATAGACCTTGCTGTAAATACTTAAGAGTGTGGGAGTGTCTAGCAAAAGTGATGGTTCCTAAACCTAAAAAGGTTAAGATAGGACCAAAAACCATTGACTGTGTATTCATTGGTTATGCAAATAACAGTAGTGCTTATCGCTTTCTTTCATGATAATACTTTTATTGAATCAAGAGATGCATCGTTCTTTGAGAATGTGTTTCCATATAATATAAATAAAGAGTCAAATTCACACAAAAGACCTTTGAATGCTACTAGTAATAATCCTGAAAATATAGACAAAGAGTCTGTAGTGGATGAACCTAGACGTAGCAAAAGAGCAATGACTTCAAAGTCTTTCGGCCCGGATTTTCTAACATTTTTGTTAGAAAACGATCCTCAAACGTACAAGGAAGCAATATCCTCTCCAGATACTTCTCATTGGAAATAAGCAATTAATAGTGAAATTGAATCCATTATGCAAAATCATACATGAAAATTGGTGGACCTTCCACCTGGTTCCAAACCCTTAGGGTATAAATGGATCTTCAAAGAGAAGAATAAAGTTGATTGTTCAATATAAAGCAAGGCTTGTTGTTAAAGGCTATAGACAAAAAGAAGGATTGGATTATTTCGATACTTATTCACCAGTCACAAGAATTACATCTATTCGTATGTTAATAGCAATAGCATCATTAAATAGACTTGAAATACATCAAATGGATGTAAAAATTGCATTCTTAAATGGTGAATTATATGAAAAAATATATATGGAACCTGAAGGTTCCATTGCTCCTGGACAAGAGAGGAAGGTATGCAAAATTGTTAAATCCTTGTATGGATTGAAACAAGCACTAAAACAATGGTATAAGAAATTTGATAATGTTATGTTATCAAATAGTTTTAAAATCAATGAGTATGACAAATATGTTTATGTCAAAAGCATTCAAAAGGAATATGTCATTGTTTGTCTTTATGTGGATGACATGTTAATCATGGGTAGCAACAATGAAGTTATCAACTCTACCAAACGTATGTTGGCAAATAGATTTGATATGAAAGACTTGGGAGTTGCTGATATAATATTAGGAATCAAGATTTCCAGAACATCTGATGGAATTATATTATCTCAAACTCATTACATTGAAAAAATACTTGAAAAATTTAATAAATATAATATAATTCTGAATAAGACCCGAGTTGATATAAATCTTCATCTAGCCAAAAATGAAGGTGATAGCATATCTCAACTAGAATATTCTCGTATAATAGGCAGTCTAATGTATGTCATGAACTGTGCTAGACCAGATATAGCTTCTTCGGTAAGTAAACTAAGTTGGTATACGAGTAATCCAAGTAAAGAGCACTGAAAAGCTATTTTGAGAGTTTTGGGATATTTAAAACATACTCAAAATTATGGACTGCACTATACAAGATATTCAACAGTATTGGAAAGATATAGTGATGCTAATTGGATATCTGATAATAAAGACTTGAAATCCACAAGTGGATATATCTTTACCCTTGGAGGTGCAGCGGTATCTTGGAAATCCTCAAAACAAACATGTATTGCAAGGTCTACAATGGAATCAGAATTCATTGCTTTGGACAAAGCTGGAGAAGAAGCAGAGTGACTTCGTAATTTCTTAGAGGATATTCCAAATTGGTCAAGACTTGTGCCAACTATATGTATACACTATGATAGCTAATTAGCAATTGGAAGAGAACAGAGTCATCTATATAACGGTAAGTCACGCCATATACGACGAAGACATAATACCATTAGACAATTGTTCTCAAATGAAATTATCTCAATTGACTGTAAAGTCAAAAAATAATATTGCGAATCCGCTTACGAAAGATTTAACAAGAGAGCAAGTGGAAAGTTCATTGAAGGGAATGGGTTTAAAGCCTATTGTTTAATTAAGAGTCGTCATAGTGGCAACCCAACCTAGCTGACTGGAGATCCCAAGATCTAGGTTCAATGGGCAAACCAAACTATTTAGTACTCAGTAAAGCACTGAGGAGATATTTACTCATAACCATTCCTATGATGAGACAGTGCACATCTGCCGCGAGAATCAGGATAAGTTACGCTTTTAATGACTTTTATATCTTGAAATACGTTAAGTGGGGTATTACAGAATACTCTTAATAGAAGTCACCTACGTGAGTAAGAAAGGGGCCACTTCTGTGAAAATTTTAAAGGCTGAATTCTCTAAAATACTCACGGAACCAAGAGGTGTTTCAAGGCCAAAATGAACACAAACGTGAGAACCAACTATGTCTGAAGAGATATTTTTTGAATTCTATTGTCTTGGTTTACACGAAAAACTGACAGTTCAAAGACATCAAGTCTACTGATTAGCCAAGTAAATCCGATAGACTTTACTAGGGTAAGTTCAAAGCCACTAGGCAACTTAACCTGATGAAGTATATTTTCTTATGTACTCAAACTAGTTTCTGCATACTCATAACATTTTTTTTTCATGTTGTTAAGCCAATTTTACATTCATGTGGGGGATTGTTGGAAATGGGTTTGAAAAACAAATATTAAAGCATTTTAAGGCTTAATTTAATGTGGGACCTATATTCCGAAAATATCGGGTCCATGCACCAATGCGTTCTCCTCCGCGAGGAGTATAACGTGATATACTTATTTGTTCAAATCCATTAAGAATTTGAAATGTTGTAACTTGCATTGTCCCACATAGAAAGGTTAAAGAAAATGTGAAGAATTTATATACCGGATGTTTGCACAATGGGAAGGATCCCAAGGGGCACCCCACTTTTGTGAAAGGGAAAGGACTTAGCCAAGGCTTGGTTCGAACCTACACGCGCGCCCGCCGCCGCCGTCCGTCCAGTCGAACTGGCGGGCCGGGCCCGGGGCGGGTCGGATCATGATATATAATTTTTTGGACAAAATTTGTTTAACTTATTATCATCACGGATACTACGTCGTTTTGACAAATGGATGCACTAACTGTCATATCCTATTTTAACAGTTACGGAATTTTCTATAAATAGTCTATCCAGGAAGCGCATTAAAGATAAGTCTAATTCCCGTTTCCCGTTCTGCAGTTTGCTTACAATATATTTTCCCGTTTCCCGTTCTACAATTTGTTTGCAGTGTATTCTCCTTCATTCATTCCCAGTATTTGTCCTTCATTCATATCATTCATCATCACATTAAGGTTCTAGTACATACATATAAATTGCGTTCGAAGAATTCTTAATTTTTGAAGCGTTACTAATTAAGAATTGAAAATCCGTTTTATTTTGAGAAGTAATTATTCAAAAATCCTTTAGCACCAGTAAGAGAATAAATTTGCTTCAAGGAAATTTTGTGAATTCAAAACACTCGAATTTGTTTATCTTTATTTTGTCCAGATTCTGATTTTTCAAGTAAGTACACTAAACTTTCTTAATTCTGTTTTGTTTAAACTAAGTTTGATATTGTATATTAAATGTTACTAGATTTACATAACAAGAAGTATTTATCAACACCCAGCTTCAGATGGTAAGTAGGGAATGAATATTCCACAAAAATGGAAGGTCAATTATGTATTGAAATCACCAAATCCCATCATTCAAGAGAATCCTGAGCGTTCCAAAATATCAAGAAATCCTAAAACCTACCAAATAAATCCAGACTTTTTAATACTCCTTTCGTTCCACAAAAAGAGTCCCAACTGATATTTTTGTAGTCAATTTACCAAATCCTAAATTCAAAATTGATATGAACTTATTTGATTTTGCTTAATACTATAGTAAATATTTTAAGCTACTTAAAAATTATTACTAAATACAAAAGTAGTTATTTTGAAATTAAAATATATTCATATAAAAATCTGAATTTTAGGATTTTGCAAATTAACTATGAACAAAGGCAAATGGGACATTTCGGTGAAATGGACGGAGTATAACTCAAGAACCTATTTTCAAAGCACATCATTTTCGCAACTATACAAAAAATATATATAAAAATCACCTTTTCCAATAAAATACAAATTCCCCATCGTTTAGAATCTTCAATGGGCCGTGGAAGGTAAACCTCTAAATTATCCTAGTTCCATAAACAATATGTAAAACAGCTGCTAAAATATACAACCAAAAATACATCCACAGAAACCCTAAAAACTTTTACTTCGAAAGACATAAAATGAGGTGGATGAGAGCGTACCTAAAGAACGAGTAAAATGAGGTTGAATCTATCAGCTTGGATGAGGTCAATTGATATATAGATACAGATAAAGAGATATGAAGTGTTGGATTTAATCTTGGAGGAGCTTTCGGAGACGATCTTTAACGAAGTCGTTACGAGCTTTGGTAAGAGCTTGTTGAGGGGCTATGTTGGCAAAGGATAGGTGAACTCCGGCGAAGAATAGAGTTGCGCCAGTCACGAATTAGCCCACTGTCACTGCCAATTGCTTTGCCGTTGGTGGATACGACCATAATACCATATCTTTCTTTCTGTCTTATTGGTCTTCTGAAACTTTTTGTTGTTTGACTTTTAGCTATGACCAATTCTAATAGACTAATACCACATAAAACGCTCAAATACACTCACATGACAAACATTATATACAATAATTCTAGGTGTACATTGTTTATGGACATTTCTAGCTATATTTTTTTTTTGTATCACCTTTCAAAAAATATATAGTATTTATTTCAATTAAATTTTTTATAAAAAATTAGCATTTTAAGTATAATTTGAATACATACAAGAAACAGGATTGTATATACCCTGTTTCTTGTATATATCCAAATTATACCTAAAATACTGTTTTTTACAAAATTTTCAGTTGAAATAAATACTATACATTTTTTGAGTGGTATTACAAAAAAAACCAAAAAATATATATATATCGCTAAAAATGTCCCCAAAAAATGTCTCCCTAGAAAGACTCCATTATATATGAGCAGTATGTACACTTATTTTTTGTAAAATGCTAAGGGACCGGTTTCTAGTGACCGGTTTGGCAACCGGCCACTTTTTTTTTTTTTTATTTATATAACTCCCAAATAATTTATAAGATTTATTGGAACTGAAATTTTTACATAATCCAATAATTTGGATGTAATTTGGATACATGTAAAAAATAGAGTTAGACGGTCTGTACTTTTTTACATGTATCCAAATAATAATTATGTAAAAATTTCAATTCCAATAAATCTTATAAATTATTTAGGAGTTATAAAAAAAAAAAAAAAAAAAAAAGCAGCCGGCCGTCAACCCGGACACTAGAAACCGGTCGCCCCCAGAAGTACTCTTATTTTTTAGCTATAGAGTTTGACTGACTTTCCCATATATTTAACTAAATTGCCAATTTGACACTCCTATTTTTCATATTTTTGTTAAACTATTTCTAAACATTTTTGTAGCATAATTGTATTTCTCCAATGTTCCCTAAACTTTTTTAACACAATTGTTTCTCATAAATGCGTTAGTCATGCAAATGTATTCATTCAAATTTTTTCACCTATTAAAAATTAATTTTCTCTCTCCTTTATCTTCCCTCCTCATTTCTTCATTTTTTATTTTTAGAATTTGTGTAAAAAGTATACTCTTCTTCTTTTTATTTATTTGTTTTTATATTGACATTTTGAATTCAATATTAAATATCTCTAAATTCAAAATTAGTATAAATTAATTAATTTTAAACAATATAATTACCAAAATTATAAACCTTACTATATTTTTATTTTATCTAAATAGTACTAATAACCGAATGATTTATTTTAAAATTGAATATATCTCAAATTTATTTAAACAAATCAAACTTGATCCAATATTTTGAACAAAAAAATATAAATTTGAAATATTTTTAAAATTTTCATCATACGACTATTATTAAAAGTTAAACTTAGTATTTTTAAAGACAAACAAGGAAAATTTTAAAAATATTGAGCTCAACTTTTAATAATAATCTTATGACGAAAATTTTGAAAATATTTTTAAATGTATATTTTTTTGTTTATAGGATCAAGTTTGATTTGTTTAAATTAATTTGAGATATATATTCTAAAATGTGTAATTTGTGAACTAGTTTCAGGTTTGAAGAATCACAACTACAAAATTTATTTGCAAAGTTCTTTTTATCAACTGTGACCTCTTTGCATATTTTTGTATGCTGCATTTAAAATCAAGTTCACATAAACATGTTTATCGGATTTTCTCCTTCCCCTGCCCTCAAATAAATATGATTTGTCCATCAGTCGTCTGAATTACATTTTCATTCAATTTCATATCAGTGATTCCCATTTAGAGAAATCAGATTGTATTTCTATTCATGCTAAATTCACAGTTCAAATCCTCAATTAGATGGCACAGCACACGAGTAAACTTATCACAAGATTATTCTGCAGCAATCTTCCCCCATATCTTTGGAGCATCATCTTAAACCTCTTTTTGGCCAAAGGTTCATATTGCACAAGTGGAAACGTTGCAAGTCAAACTTGAGTATCAACAGTATGACACTGACTATCAAAATAAGAAATGGCAACAGCAGCATGAAGAGCTGCTCCTATTGGAAGAGCTTCCTCATCAATAATAAAGTAAGGCGAGTGCAATGGAATATCTGATCCCAGTGTCTCATTCATTGTTCCAAGTACAAACATGGCAGCTGGCATCCTCTGTGAATAGAAGCTAAAATCCTCGGATCCCATAGTTACTGGAAACAGCTGCATATTCGGTTTCCCAAGTAAGATCTCCCCAACTTCCTTTGCATGCTCATATAATGATTCGTCGTTTTCCGTCACCGGGTGAGGCAGCGGCGTCTCCTCCTTAAAGTCCACCACTGCTTTACATTGAAGCACCGCTGCTTGCATCTCTATGATCTGTCAGTAAAACATTGTTCTTGTGTTCTTCATTTGAAAGACTAGGAATCTAGGATTCATGATGCATGTAAAAGTAATGCTAAATGAGGAATTAATCCCCATGATTTTTTTCTCGTCCAATATATATGCATTTGAATATCAACATTCCAAGAACATCCTAGACTAGAAGGTATTTGCGACAGAGGTCGAAGGGTTAAAGTGGAATCAAGCACAATTTGCTCTATAAAACTAGATTTAAAGGGTAATGCAATGGAACTCAAATTCAGGGGTTCTCAAGTACACATTTTATCATTATACTGGTTGTTCAACATTATGGTTGGTCCTAAGCAATCATTATATACCAAACACAACTATGACTTGTACTTGAGACATATTTTAGACAACTAACATTATTCAAAAACAAAATTTTGCAATATTAGAAAAACATAATAATTCGAAAGACAATAAATATCAGTAATTGACAAGTTTACCACAATCCATGAAGACCATACTACAGAAATTCAAAATAATCGGGTGCAAATTTTACCTCTTTGATGCGTTCCTTGAGGTAAACTAGACCTTGAGAACTCAAACTTCTATAAGTTCCTCCAAATTTAACGGTCTCCGGAATTACATTAGCAGCTTTGCCTCCCTCTATGAACCCAACTGTCACCACCTACAGGATTTTGAATTGAATTAATTTTGAATCTAGAGCATTGAGAAGATTAATTCTCTTGTTGGACAGATGCACAACTGAAAATTGGAGTACATCTAATCACTGTGGATATTGGCTGTAATCAGACTCCTATTATCTAAAATGTAGAAGTTTATCTGAAGATCAAGAACCACGTATTTGGTAACGGATTCTTGTCAATTTAATAGGATTTTGTTAGTTTACACAAACATGCATACATACATGTGTGAATACAACTACATACAAAGATGTAGGTATATGAATTAGTAATAAAATTTCAGGAATTTGATAAAAGCATCCAATCAAAGTTAATTTGACAATGGCCTGAGAACCCCACATCGGCCTTGTAGCATTGTTGTGGGATAGTCTCCCACACCAAATACGTAAATAATTTATTGAAGTTTATCCACTCTCTTAATGGGTGGAGATCAGGGCACAATTTCTATCTTTCTAGTGTAGGTCTTACGCCCTAAATCTGGGACAGCTCTCACACAAATCTGACAACAAACTTTTAACCCAGAATGGAATTTGGGTCTTACATGTGTAACTCAGATGCTAACAGTTTGCTACAGGTGTGACCCATTTGCAATCCTAATTAGAGTCTTCAGAATTAAACAAACTTTGAGGCTGCTTAATCATCATGTAATTTAGGCCAAATAAGTATTTATAGAAACCCTTCATAAATGCTTATGCTAAAGAAATCAAGGAGATTACTCTGGCCTCAAGAGGATCAGCTTCTCGAGATACGATCTGTTGAAGAGCAACAACTGCCAATGATGCTGCAAGAATTGGGTCTCTGGCATTGTGTGGGCTTGCCGCATGCCCACCTTTGCCTTGAATTGTGGCTGTAAACATCCCAGCACCAGCGAGCATTGGACCGGGCCTCGAAGCAATAGCACCAGTGGGTATAGATGGCATAACATGTAGAGCAAAGATGGCATCAATCTTGTCAAGAGCACCGTGTTGTAACATATGATAAGCACCAGAATAACCCTCCTCACCAGGCTGGAAAACAAGCTTCACAGTTCCCTTTTAAAGAATGAGCAGCTCATTTAGACTTGGATAAGCAAAAGATAAGATGATAATAATAATAATAATAATAATAATAATAATAATAATAATAATAATAATAATAATAATAAAATGAATAAGAATTTGGACGCATCGTCTTATTAATTCATGGTGGATGTGACTGATACCTTCAATTTGTCTTTCCTAGATTGAAGCAACTTGGCTGCTCCTAGCAGCATAGCTATATGGGAATCGTGGCCACAGGCATGCATCTTGCCATCAATTTTGCTCCGATACTCCAAATCAGCGAGTTCCTTCCACATGGTAATTAAGATTGATTTCAAAAGAAGAGCTGAGTGATATTTACCTGAAGCTCAACAGTTTCATGAAGAAAAACATTAATTAATCCAAAGAAAAACCTTCACTATATGTCAAATATATTTGATGAGTTAATGGAATGAAGCTAGCTGTGGAGGCTAGAAAGGATCTTGTGTCCCGCAATGTGTTTTACTTCATTATCTACCCCAATGTGCATGTATGTATGCTTAAGAGGTTTAATTTGAGGCTGTGAGCTATGGAGAGAGACAAAATCCTTCGGGGTGGTGGGGCTTAGAGACTACAGTAAGTACACCCTTGAATTTAAGTGGAACAGCTACAACCTGCTTCAGCTGGAGCTGGTAATGGGATCCGATACTTGGAAAGACGTAAAGAGTAGGGGAAGAATATCTTAAAGTTTGGCCCTGTAACTGCATAATTCATCTAAAATTATTCTCTTTGCATTCTTACAAAAATCCATTCATCATAAACTGATCAAAATAAGGCTTTAACTGATTTCGTTAATTATGGACAACTGTGAGTGTTAATTTTCATATAGTATAATAAATTAATTACTCAAACCGATCAAAATAAAGTTGTAGCTTTAATCTTTTACACTTAATTCATGCATGCCACGTAATACAGAAATCATATACGCTGTGTTAGATATTGTTTTTCCATCATTTTTTTGAAGTTAACAAATATTTAAATTCAAAAATATAATATCAGAGCCGGGGGATCAGACTCGGTTATTTAATACGATGTTAGAGACAATTTTTATGAAATGAGATTAATTGGAATGACAAAATAGAAAAAAGAAAGGGAAGAACCAGAGAATAGAAAGGAAACAAAAGAAGAGAAACAGAGCTAGGAAATAAATATGGTGAAAAAGAGAGAAATGAGAAGAAATCGATTTAGGGACAGAAAAAAATAAAAGAAATCATTACATGCAACCAAACATCACATCTAACCATATATTTAACTACAATTAACCAACTATTCCTATATTTACTAATACTCTTACTACATAATAATTGATACTCGAAAGCTCGGATCGGATCATTCAATCGGGTTAAGGACACTAATTCTGGTGGAATTATCGTGTGTGATTGATTATGATGGAACGACATAAATTTAAGTGGGGTGGGGGAGTTTGTACCACCTCATTCATTTGTGTATATAAAAAATTAAGTTACTAACAAGTAACTTTAGTCATGAACTTTTGGGTAGTCATGTGGTGGGTGGTGCTAAGACTTTAGATACTATGCTGCCTGTAAATGAATTTGATTCGATTCGATTAGGACTTGACTCAAAAATTTGTTTCGGACTAAATTTGATCCAAGTCGTTTCAATAAACCTGGAGAGGGAGAGCATCCATTTCAGCACGGAGGGCGAAGAAGGGTTGAGCCCCAGAACCGATGGAAGCTACTACCCCGGTGTTGGCAACTGGCCAGGAGTATTGAATGCCAAGCGAGTCGAGTTCAGACCTGATGAGTTGACTCGTCCTGTGCTCCTCAAACCCCAGCTCCGGGTATTGGTGGATCTCCCGTCTCATACTTCTCACCCATTGCGAGAATTGGGGCTGTCTAGCCGATTCCAGTAGATCTCGACCCAGAGTCCCAACCATCTCGGAGTCCAACGAAGCAATAGCCCATGACGATTGGTACACTAGTATAAATGTCACCAAAATGGAGAAGAAAGACGACATGAAGAAGAAGAGGAAATTAACTTAAAAACATGAACTGAATTCCAATTTTAGTAAGAAGAGATTAACTTGAAAATATGAACTGAATTCCAATTTTAGTAAGAATTGAAATACAATCATCACGAAGTCATGTTACGTGAGACTTGTTGTCTTCTTCTAGTAATGGAGTATAATGTTATTGGCTCCGTAATAAAATACTACTACTATTATAAACATGGCATTAATTTTTTAAAAGAAAATTAGTTTTTAATACAAAATTTGAAATTATTATTTCCACTACCCCCAACAACCTCAAGAAATTTAAAGCAATTTCCCTATAAACAATGGTAACGTCGGTCTCATTGTCTCTTACCCTTCGTTTGGTTGGAAATTTTGATCACTTCTGTTTGTTACACTTGTCTCGTAGACTGTAGTAGTATCTTTTTATTCTTTAAGTTTACAAACTAAGAAACCATATCGTTGTCGTGAAATAAAATACTACCAAAATCCTAAATGTTATTTTTTTATTTATTATATATATATATATATATATATATATCGTTTTTGTTTGTCTATAAAGTGACATAAAGTTTGTGTCATTAATTTTGTATTTGATTGGGAGAGGACGGCTTATGGACTACTAAAGTCGCCTGTAAAACTATAAAGAAATGGAAACATTCCGAAGATAGAAGATTAAGCTCTATAATGCAATTTTAACCATTTGATAATTAATTTGGAATCTAAATGCCGTATGAATACGACATATGTGGTGATGCATTTGAAAGTTGGACTTGTTACTCAACAGGTCATATATGTAAGTTTAAACCAGATCCAAATTTTTCATCATTTTACACTTGACTTAAGCCGCCTCCTTCGAGACCAAAACAGCCTTTTATCTAGTGTGAAATTTGTTTTGAAAACCAGATTTTGCCTGCCTATTTTATTTTGTGCGAGTGAGACCTAAAATATGTTACACGAAGTGCCCTAGAGAGACTTGATAACATGGCCATCCAAGTAAGAGATGGCAACCGTGGCATGAAGAGCTGCTCCGATAGGAAGAACCTCCTCATCAATAACAAAATTGGGTGAATGAAGCGGCTTATTTGAGTCAAGTGTATCGTTCCTTATACCAATGAAGAAAAATGCAGCTGCCATCTTCTGTGAATAAAAGCTGAAATCCTCGGCTGCCATAGTCACGGGAACCTTCTTCACTTTACTTTCACCTAGTAAGATTTCTCCCATCCTCTTTGCATGCCCATATAATGCTTCGTCATTAATTGTAGGAGGGTAAGGGCTCACTCTCCCCATCGAAAAGTCTACCACAGCAGTACATCTATGCACAGCTGCCTGTGTCTTGATTACCTGTTAATGAAAGAAAGTTATTGTGCTTGTACAATCACAGATAAAAATATAGTTGTACTACTATATATTCCAGTAAAAGAGCAATCAAGGCTTTAAGCATACGTAACAAAGGGGAATGGATTGCTCAAAGTAAATTCCTATAAATTAGATGCATATCATCTAATTTTGAACACTATCAGAGAACCTTGTGATATAGCAACCGTCCAAGATTTTTTGAAAACAGTTCATTTGTTTTTTATAAGAACATAAAGATACCTCTTTGATCCTTTGTTGGAGGAAAGATAGACCTTCTAATGTCATGCTTCGGAAACTGCCACCAAGTTTCACAGTCTCTGGGATTACATTCCCCGCATGACCACCATCAATGAAACTGACGGTGACCACCTATACAGGGTCACAAATCAATAATTGCTATCAGATCCTGCTATTATTCAAAGTGCAAACGCACAACATAAAAGATGAGTACCGTCATAGCCATCCATAAATTACAATTATTGTGCAACTGTGCCAGCCTCATCCCTGGTTTAAGTGAGAGAGATACAAATGAATCATGAAATTCTTTAAAACTAAGAAATGTTAATCAAATTACCCTGGCCTCAAGAGGATCTGTCTCCCGTGAGACAATTTGTTGGAGTGCAAGAATTGACAAGGCTGCAGCCAGTATTGGATCTTTAGTTGCATGTGGTTCAGCTGCATGTCCACCTATCCCTTGAATTACTGCTGAAAACCTGGCTGAGCCAGCAAGCAGTGGACCAGGTCTTGAACCAATTGTACCGGTGGGTAAATCTGGCCAAACATGTAAACCAAATATGGCCTGTACTTTATCTAGATATCCCTCTTGTAACATATGATAAGCACCAGCATGGCCCTCTTCACCCGTTGGAAGACGAGGTTAATAGTGCCCTTTGATATGATAGTAAACAATTTCATTAGTTACAAAAAGATGAAGACCATCTAAAAAACTTATGTTTTTAGTTTTTGACTTTGGAATCCTCATATCACTTCTTGATGAAATTGTGATTCTAATCTAACCTTTAACTCGTCCTTTTTGCCATGAAGTAATTTAGCAGCTCCAAGCAGCATTGTAACATGTGCATCATGGCCACAAGCATGCATTATACCGTCGATCCTGCTCTTATGTTCCCATTCTACCAGTTCCTTCCAAATGCAAATTTGGTTTCAAGAGATTAGACTAGACTACATGAATAGATACATTTTTATTTCCCAAGGAGACTCTGAAAGGCACCAGAAAATGGACCAAAACAAAGAAGATAAGAGTGACAAGAGCAACCCAGCAGAGTTTAGCTTCATAAGCTTACTCAGGAATAATGATGGAGATTGGAGCGTAGTTATGTGGATTCCATGTAAAATTGGAGAGGCCACTAGCTCCAGTGCTAATCTACAAAAGCTTGTACACCCTCAAACAGAGAGAACTTCATGGTGCAATTGTGGAGGCTAAATCTTTCATTTCAGTGCAATATCAAAGAAAGAGACCTTGGGTCCACCCTCAAGTTTTCTTGCAAAGAACTTACAGCACTCTAATCCACTCTTTGAGAGAGAGCAATTCATGCGCTGAAAAGCTCATTAGAATGGGGCCCAAACAACCATGCCATGTACCAAAACAGCTTTTGCTGATTGTATTGGCATCAGAAATTTTCATTTCCATATATTTCACAGTGCGGCTGTAAAGAATATGAGACATAACAAAAATAGAATGGACCAGAATTGAACAAATTCTGCCTGGCCATAAAGTTTCCAGTTTAGCATTTAATATCAAGTATTCACTTCTAAAACTTACCAAATTTTATTCTTTTTCTTTTTATTACAATTCATATTTCATAACCATTTGCAACTAAAACTGGATGTAATAATTATCATCCTTCAGCTTTCCAAATACATCCATTTGTTGCAGGAATTTGTTATTCTACCTATGTATTTCCTTTCCAAATATATTTAAACATAATGCATGCAGATAAACGAATGCGAATGCGTTCCGTGTGTTTGTGTATTTGTCTGTGCCATACATACGTACATAGTTTACACACATACATACATACATACATAGAGAGAGAGAAACCTGAATAGGAAGGGCATCCATGTCAGCTCGAAGAGAAAAGAAAGGGGGTTCCCCAGAGCCAATGGAAGCGATCACCCCAGTCTTGGCCACTGGCCAGGTGTACCGGATTCCAAGCGAATCAAGTTCCGATCTGATGAGTTGACTCGTGTTGTGCTCTTCAAATGAAAGTTCTGGGTACTCATGCAACCTCCTTCGTACCCTTTTCAACCACCCAAAGAAGTCTACATCCCTTGCCGATTCCAGCATATGCCTACTCAGTAACTCAGTTTTCGATTCCAACCCATTCGTATCTACAGCCCATAAACTGGAATTTCGTGTACACAATAACAGCACCAAATAACAGAAACGCCGGAGCCTTTCCATTCGATCAACTGCTAGCTACGTTTTGGGGATTAATTTTGTTTTCAAAACACCGCTGATCCAGTATGTTTGGATAGCTGGAGGAAAGAGTAAGACAAAAGTAGAAAACAGAACATTTCTCAATTTTTTATGGTGAAGGGTATATTGGAATGGAAAATGTGTTGATGTACTCCAACAAAATATCTGCTACTAGTATTTCTTACACCCCAATCCACAGTTTATTAGTCATTTTCCTCATAAATAACCAACTAGCTACTTGATACATTTTCGATTCCATTTACAGCCATCAATTAAGCAATATTATCAATGTCATTCGCTATCAACATACTCAATGTCCATTACGTTCTTTTGAAAACATTATACATACCAATTTCACAAACTTATAGACTGATTCATAATACCAAAAAGTAATTTGAGAGTATCTCTAGGACATCAAGAAAGTAATATCGTGTTCATCCAAACAAATAAATATTCTGCTTTGTTCCTTGTGAATTCCAAACAAGGTGCACAATATTATTGTGTAAGAAATATTCTCCTATTTCTTGCAATTGATAAGCCTAACTTTGAATAAAACGTGTTGATTTTTGGTAAACTAATCAGCTTTTCTTTTTTTACATTAGTTGCATACAAGTTGATATTGTTTAAGTAAGCTTTTCAGTGTGTCTCAACATGTCCATCAAAGTATGAGATTGCAACAGCAGCATGAGAGCTGCTCCGATTGGAAGAACCTCCTCATCAATTATCAAGTGAGGCGTGTGCAACGCATTACCGGATCTCAAGGTTTCATTCTGTATCCCGATAAAAAAGAAGGCAGCTGCCATCTTCTGGGAATAGAAGCTGAAATCTTCTGCTGCCATACTCTCTGTGACAAGCTGCACATTGGTTTCACCAAGCAAATTTTCTCCAACCATTTTTGCATGTTCATACATTTGTTCATCGTTAACTGTTACTGGATAAGGCCTCAGTTTCTCCTCCAAGAAGTCTACAACTGCAGTACACTGGTGCACAGTTGCTTGCATCTCTATGACCTGTTAGTACCACATTTACATAAGTATCTCTCTCCTATAAATAATTCACAAACACTATAGAGGCCAATAGGAAGTCTAGAATCAGGATGTTTCTCTATTCTAGTCTTGCTAATGTAATAATTAAATAGCTGTGAGATACAAAATAGCCTCTTGCCGAGTCTTTGACTAGATGGTACGACACTCCCTTTTAACCAAGCCCCTCATGGCTCAATAGTAAAAGAACTACTCACAAGGCTTGGGTGGACGAATTCTTGGGATCCATTCTTGCCAAAGGCAAGAATGTTAAATTTCAGTCTAATATAGAAAAGAAAAAAAAAATAGCCCCCTATTTACTGGAGTTGGCAGCAATTACACGGATTCAAGTTGGGGGACATTTCAGACCTCTTTCTTTAAAATTTTGTGCAGGCCCCTTTCTTGTGATTTTAAATTGTTGCATGGAAATTTTATAAAACTGAACTTAATCAAGAAATATACATATACAAAGTAATGATTTTTAGTAGCCCCTTCTGTCGTTTAAACTGAAGCATGAAACTGCTTAAAACTGAACCATACTGAAAAATCCTGTGTCGGTTTATTGGTTCTTTTTATTTGTGCAAGACACACCCACAATTACCTCTTTGATCCTTTGCTGAACGTGGGAGAAACCATCAGTAGTCATGGTCCGATAAGTGCCTCCAAATTTCACAGTCTCGGGTATCACATTTCCTGCTTGACCACCCTCGATGAATCCAACTGAGACCACCTGTATTCAAGTGGAAACAATCAAACAACATTATTCCACTTAACAAATTAAGAAAAAAGGTTATTTATTAAGCTTTAATTGTTTGACAAAATATTGTGTAATAATGCTGTTGAAAGGGAAATCACCCTGGCCTCTAAAGGATCAGTCTGGCGTGAAACTATCTGTTGGAGTGCAAGGATTGCCATAGATGCAACAAGAATGGGGTCTCTAGTTTTATGTGGGCTTGCTGCATGTCCACCTTTCCCTTGAATACTAGCTACAAATCTGCCAGAGCTGGCCATCAATGGACCAGGTTTAGAACCTATCATACCAGTAGGAATGCTTGGATCAACATGTAATCCAAAAATGGCTTGACACCCATCTAGAGCGCCTTCTTTTAGAATATGGTAAGCTCCAGCATGACCCTCTTCTCCAGGTTGGAAGACAAGTTTAATAGAGCCCTTAAAATAGGTTTCAAACAATGATTACCAGAAATATATTCATGGTACCAGAACTCATTATTCATGGTTTCAAATGATTATGTGATTGTAAGCTTACCTTTAATTCAGCCCTTTTGCTTTGAAGCAACTTAGCTGCTCCAAGCAACATTGTTGTGTGAGCATCATGACCACAAGCATGCATTTTGCCATCAATCTTGCTCTTATGCTCCCAGTCAACCAATTCCTGCAAAATGAATATGTTGGTCTTTGTTCACAGCAATTAACAAGAATGAATAAGAGTGGGAAAGAAATAACAACACTAATGACACTCCAAATACCGCATCAGTCAGACTATTCCCTCCATCATGAAATTTAGAAGTTTTATGTATTAGAGACTTGACACTAGACTTCTAGAGGAACTTATTGTTAGTGTGCCTATATCATCATCCGACAGAAAGAGGGAGAACTACCAAGAGAAAAAAGAAAAGAAAATCAAACTAACAAGGAGATCGAGTAATGTTTTTAATTAGTAGATGGTTAATGGCTGCCTTGATAGCAGCAATTGCGTCGATACCCGTGAAGAAAAGTAATGTTTTAGCACACGTTAGCAAATTTGGCATCAATTATCAAGTATTCACTTCAATATCATACCAAAGTTTACTCGTTTAATAATTTTACAATCTATAACAATTTACAAGTAAAAATGGATGCAAGAACAATCTTCTTTCAGTTCTACATATTCATTCCGTTGTTGCAAAAAATGTGTTTTATCATACCTACGCGGCTACGTATTGATTTCAACATACATCTTGACATAACAAATGCAAATTAACGAACACGTTGCATTTGTTTGTGTGTGCAATATATACATTCACACACACACACACACACACACACATATATAGAGAGAGAGACCTGAATAGGAAGGGCATCCATGTCAGCTCGAAGAGAGAAGAATGGTGGATCACCAGAGCCAATGGAAGCAACCACCCCAGTCTTAGCCACTGGCCAGTTGTACTGGATTCCAAGTGAGTCAAGTTCCAGCCTGATGAGCTGACTCGTTTTGTGCTCTTCAAATGCAAGTTCTGGGTACTCATGCAACCTCCTTCGAACCCTTTTCAACCAGCCAAAGAAGTCCACCTCTCTCGCCGATTCCAGCAGCTGCCTACTCAGTAACCCAATCTCCGATTCCAACCCATTTGTCTCCACAACCGACGAATTCGAATTTTGGGGACAAAATAACAACACCAGAAAACAGAAAAGCCAGAATTTCTCCATGTATAAATGTTGGTGATAACTCGTTTGATTAACTGCTTACCACGTTTGGGGAAACACTACCACCACAGGTAAAGAAAACAAGGAAAGAGGAAATTAGGACGTTTTCTCAATTTTTTCTAGTAAAGCAAGAATTGATTATTACAGAAGAACATGAATAATGTTAAAGAGGGAGCAGAAAGGGGTTAAAGAAAAAAAAACAAATGAACAGAATATCTATATGTCTATTGTATTCTAGAAAATGGCAAAAAACTACGTCAAATTATTCAGACAATTAAAGGCGCTTAAGAAACTACGTCAAATTATTCAGCAAAAGGCAGTACAAGGTAAATTTGATTTTTAGGCATATTCAAATTCTGCTACAAGAACACAATTTTATAAGCAGATAGAAATTATAGTACTCCGTTTTTACTCAGTCTGCTTTCTTTCCGGCATGATGACAAACGCCAGGGTATACAAAATATCAACACTCAAGGGACGAATATCGTTATGATACCAATTTGGACCTCCCCTCTTGGATAGCTAGGGAAATAGAGGCCGATTTGTTTGAGCTTATATATCAGGGCTACCTATATTCCAGATCGGAAAGGACTACCTAGAGGCCAGATTAAAATCCATATGATACCAATGTCACATTGTAATTGGGTATCTGTGGAGAACAACTGGAAGTAAGAGTAGCAGCAGCAGGGTCTCATTAGCAATATAAGAGAGAACAGGGGATGTTACCTCAGAGTTTGTAGGAGTCTGCAGAACGTCCCTTTTCCATCCGAATAAACCCAGCTAAAACCTCAAAGCTAAATGTTACGATAAATGAAAGACCCCAGCCGCCCAGGGATGCTCTGATACATTAATAAAGGGCAAAAAGCATTTTTATCTCGTTGTGGCGGGGTCGCAGTGTTTTAAATAATTAACTAGTGTATTTTTTAAATATTCAACTGATCTATTATACTTTTTAAAAATTTATAATTAAGTCCATTCTTCTAATTTTTTAACCGGATGTTAAATAATTACACATACGTAATATTTAAAAAAAAAATTAAAAAATTATTATTTGTTGATGTGACAACATAAAAAATAATAAAATAAAATTATTAATTATATGGTAAAAAATAATTAAAATAATAAATAAAATTAAAATAAATATTTTAATTTATTTTTTAATAAGTCAAACCCTCTTCATCTTCTTCCTCACCAAA
>CM029012.1:161524855-161692545 GCA_016801055.1 Panax notoginseng | reverse complement strand
AGAGATAAGATATTGCCGAATCTCGGGTTTTAGACCTCTAGAAACATCCTTGTCATTCGTTCCTCATTTTCGACATATGAGGTGCAAACCTGGATAACTCTGCAAACTTCGCTCGTACTGGGACACCGTCATGTTGTTTTGTTCCAGTCTAATAAACTCAACCTCCTTCGTATGACGAATACTTTCAGGAAAGTACTTGTCATTGAACAGTTTTTGAAATGTTTCCCAGGACATGTTGAGTGCGTCAGGCTGGGTACGCTTCACAGACTCCCACCAGTAGTCTGCCTCACCGCGGAACATAAATGTGGCAAATGGAACCTTCTGTTCCTCCGTGCATCCAAGACATCAAATATCTTGGTAATTTGCTTGACCCACGTTTCCGCCATGATCGGATCCGGATCGGCTTTCCCTTAAATTCTGGTGGTCCCAATTCTTTGAACTGCTTAGCTGTGACAAACCGCGCGTTGGTTATCATTTCCACCCGTATTCTGCACACGAGTCTCCCTCGTCTGATTTTGCATGAACTGCAAAAAGCTCCTAAACACTACACTCCATCATTCAGCGTTTGTCGGTAACGTTGTTTACAGGAGGAATATTGCCTTCCTGTTGCACGTTCCCCTGGGTAGTGATCAAAGGTGTCTCCACGGTCTGATTTACTCCATTATTAACGTTCTCAGCTGTCATTCTTAAATACTGCCATAAAAAAGGGTTAATAGTCATGTCATATATTATCCCTATACTCTGACCGACCAAATAAACACCAAATAACTTAGTCAGGTCATACTAGCGAAGGAATTCCCCGTCTCTCCCCTCCTAGTTCTTGTCTCACATCTCAGCCAGGGATCATATCCCTAAGCTCTGATACCAACTGTGACGCCCCCAGAATAGGTATACAACACCCATTCTGAGTCGCCAAATACATGGTACAGAAAGCAAACCACAACTTCAATAATACAATTGTCGTGCAAAATACGACAACACATACTGTGAGTTTAAATACAAATATTGTCTTCTAGACAATATCCACACTCAAATAAATCCTCATTACAATTATTCAAACACTATTTTACAGAAATAGTGAGGACTGCTAATACATCTTTCTAGAACCATCACTCCATACCCCGACTAGATCCTGCTATGTTCTCACCTCCTGAGAAGAAAAATGGAACAAAAAGAAAAGGGTGAGCTCAACTAGCCCAGTAAAGAATATTATGACTAAGATAATATACAACAAATTATCGTTAGTCTTCAACAGGGAAAAATCTGATAGAATATAATCGACAACAAGTTTTAGATCAACAACTGCAGCGGAAACAGCAAACCATTAGAAGAGTCAAGTAGAGAAAGAATTCTACTATCTTCTAAGATTTAAAAGTCCATCATCAATATTTTATCCCTGTAACATCAATTAATAATCATCTTTAACCAAATATTCATCTTTGCACTACAGGCCAAAGATATTCATTTGTATCATCAGTCGGTCATGTTCATCTCAACACCTGTTCATCTTTGCACTACAGGCCAAAGATATTCATCAAGTAATTATACATCTTTGCACTACAGGCCAAAGATATTCAGTAATATCATCATTTAGGACTGAGGATGATGAAAAATATCTTAAAGAGAACGAATCCAGTGAGACAGAAGGACAAATAGTAGGGATTCGTATAACAGTTTATCTAAGATCAATAATACTTCATAATAATCAATTGTGAAGCAGAATTGAAAAATAAAGATCAAAACATGGATACAATCAAAGATAGTAACCATAATAGACATCTTGGACAAAAAGGAAAATTTTTATTTTTCGGTGAATAGTGCCGTATTCGTGAATAGTGCCGTATACGTGAATAGTGCCGTATACGTGAATAGTAACCCCCGACACAAAAAGTTCCAAATTTGATAAAATTCATATCAATATTTCAGCATAATGATATTGAAGAAAATAATCATTAAGAAGAAAATAATATCCCTTACCTCAAATATCAGTACTTCTGGTCGGAATACCGGTATAAGGCTGAAAGAAACTTGCTCTGATGAATAGAAACTCTCAAAGTATCTAAATACTCACAAAATACACTCAATAATCTAGAGAGAGAAAGAGAGAAAACTTGTTTCTGGTGTGATTTTCAATTCTAACTTAGCCCTCTATTTATAGGAAAATTTTGGTAGGTTTGACCTGCAACCTGATGGCTTTACCTGCTACTATTCCCACCTACCACATTTGAAATATAATTCAGCACATTTCTTCACCAACCACAAGTGGGGCCCACCAATTCTAGAATTTTTCACCAAAATGATAAACTCCGAAAATTCAACAATTTCTGAACCCAGTCATCATGTAAAATTCGTAATAAATCATACGTTCATTTTTAACGGTTCAAAATTTGTGGACATATACTCAACTTATATATGTATAACATATCCAAAAATTACCACGATCCAACGGTCGGATTAAAAATTATAACCCCCGCAAAATATCTCAAAAACCCTGATTTTTAATACCTCCATTCTGACAAAAATACGGATAAAAATCTCAACATTAACTCCTTCATTTTTAACCACAAAAATATATTCCTCATTTATATCCACATAAAATAAATATTTCCTTATCATATGAATCAATAATTAATTATTCACAAATAATATTACAGAATCACATTTATGACAACCAGGCCGTTCCCAGGAAAGAGGGGGCTTTCCAATAAGGATTTCTCCTTACTGGCGCGCAATTAGATGACCAAACCTCTCCTTAGACAGAACTTTCTAGACATTGCCAATAATGTTATCTAATAATATTATTCAAATAATATGAATTATTGATCTGATAAATGAAAATACTGTGCAGCAACAATTATTGAAACAACAATAATATAAAATATCAACGCAGCAATTATTGAATCAATAAAATAAAATATTGAACAGTAATCACTGTAACAATTATTGAGTAGTGCCTTCTTACGTAAGAATCAATAATTGGTGCAATACCGTGTGCTACTGTATTTTAACCACCGGGTATTCCAACAGTATTAACTGTAACAACTACGCCGTTATTTATAAACAACTTATACTTGTCGTTTTCTTCATCCAATCGCTTTCCGTTATGGGGCCCACACAAGGCTGCGTCGTCGTACGAATATTCCCCGACAGCAAGAATATTCCACGACCAACCGAATATTCACCGACCAAAAATAAATATTTTATAACCACTTGCTTATTTTGTAAAATTTGCACATTTCACCCATAACCAAAGTATTATATCAAATTAACCCCTTATTATTCACAATAATATTAGAGAAAATTTGATTTTATTCATTAATAAGTTGGGGTCTTACAATTGCCCTTGTTCGCGTCTCATGCCCACCAAGAAAGAATTATGTTACCCGATATTGTGAAATACTCTTAAACATTAATTATTTCAAGATATGCCCGATATTTTACCAGAATGAGAAAATATTTGACAATTACATGTTACCAACCCCAGCTGACGATTGTTGATGATTTCTTTATATCACCGACCACTTTCAGCTACATCTACCCTATACACTGCATAAACCTTAGTATCAATGACACACAACTCATAAATTTTTTCACATTATACTTTATAGAATTAGCGAGTTGACGTTTGAAACATCTAAACAACTCTTTTGAGTACACCTTTGTAGCACGCACTTCCAAAGATAACCTTCATACCATGTTCCTTTTTTGGTGTTTTGTTATGTAATCGGTCTTCCTTTTTTGGATGAATTGTTATTCTATAGCCTTCTGACTCTGCACTACAAATTCTTTCATGCATGTTGAAGCATTAACGTACTCATCAAAAAAATGGTTCATGATCTTGCTTCTTCTGCTGGTTGTCATTCTCGCGTCAAAATATCTGTTAGTGTACACATGAATCCATTTCTCCCGTACATCATACAAACTTTTAAGTCATTCATTATTATACAATTCATAATTCCTCATTAGAATCTACAAATGCTCTTCAAACTCTCTGATGGACAATGAATTATACACACAATTGTTAAAATAATCTTTGAACGATAGGTGCTCAGAATAAACATGATGCAATTTCTCAGGAAATTTATTGTTAATATGCCAAGAACACAATACATGATAACTATAAGGGAATACCTTAGCAATAAAATTACTCGTTACTTTATCTTGGTTGGTGATGATTATAGGTGTCTTGAGTCCATGGCTTCAAGCCACTTTTCTAATACTCAAACAAAAGTGTCATATGTCTAGTCTTATACGTATTGTCAAATGTCATAATGTTTTCGAACCGTTGATACATTAACCTTGATCGGCGTTAACCCACAAAATACACAGTATGTGATTGTTTTCATCGAGTTTCACTCCGGAAAAAAAATTTACTCGTACTTTCGGATGCAAATTTTTTCAAATAATTTACAGCAACTTGTGCATCATTTTTATCTACAGAATCACTCATTAAATCACTCACCACATTCTGAATATTTACAGTAGAGAGAAACATTTTGCATCCATTGTGCTGAAAACGTTCATCATCCTACTAGATCCAATACCCGACTTATTTAAAGTGTCAATTAATTGTCTTGCAACCAGAGTAATATTCATGTGTCTAATTCAAATGTACCTTGGTAGGGTCACTTAGTGATGATTGTGCTATAATTCAATGGTAGAAATAAGCCAAATGTCTTATTTTTTATTATGGACAACATATATTATAGCTTTGCATAATGTGCGCCCTATAGAGTCTCTATGTCAACTAATTTTATTACTGCCATTGTCATCATCGGGTAACCTTTTTACAACAGTTGGTGTACTAGATTTTTTACATATATACAACCTAGAGTACACATCATTCGTATGAGCATGTTTATGGCTGGCTGCAATTCTAATCACAAATCCATTCTTTTGAACATAGGCTCTATAAAAAATTTCAACTTCTTCTAACTTAGAGAACAATTGACCAACGTATGGAATCATTTCAGATTTACTACTTTCAACTTCACTTACAAACTCAGATGCATTTGTTCAATCTAAACTTTCAACAGAATTTGAAGAACTAGATAAAAATAGATTATGCGCATACATTTTTCTTTCCATCTATGAAAAACTTACTTGTAATTGAGAAGAAATCTAATAATTTGAATTGTCGGAGCACATGTTAGGCTTGAATTTGGGAGTGAGAGTTGGTGATCAAATCTGGGAAAGGAAAGGAACATATTTGAGAGAGCTGGAGACCAACATTCTGAGAGACGAGACCAAAGTAAGAATTAAGTAGGACTCTGTCGTAACAATTTGTGTCGACATGGGTTTAATTAAGTAAGACCACCCTGCTGCAACAGCTTTTGCTGCTGCAATTATGATTCAGATTTAACGGTTAGAATCATAGTTAGTGAAATAGTGTCTATAAAAATCGGTTGTTATGGATAGAGATCCTCTCTCTCTCTCTCTCTCTCTCTCTCTCTCTCTCTATATATATATATATACCCAATACAAACAATATTTTTTGTTTTTATAATTAGATGTCACTCCTCACCACATGCAATAACTATATATCCTCATGCCAATATAACTTTTGAATGTCCAAAATTACATTTTTCCATATTATTAATCAGTTCATTTGGGCGATTTTGCTTTAAAGTGAAAATTTTGTGTGTTTCTAACTTTATGGTGTAATGAAATAAATCTTGAAAATTTCTGCCTTTATTGTTGAAGTAATTGATACTATCTAAGGGAGATCGAAAGAGACGGTTATGATGATTTGGTCAGGGACAATCACGCAAGAGAATAGAATTATTTTAATTGCTGGAGGGGATAACAATACAACCGCAATATATTTTTGGGGAAAGTGATGGCTGTGGAACAAAGATATTATAATTGAAATAATAAACAAATTATATAATTTTCAATATCTGCATTAATTTCCTCAATTCCTTATTGTGATATTGACCATCAGTGATTAAATTATGTATATATATGTTGGTGTTTTTTATTTGTGTGCATATCGAGAAGAATGTAACGTAGGTTGGTACACGCAAAATTATAATGACTAAGTTTTTCAGGAGAAATTAATATATATATATATATGGAGAAGAAGAAAATATTTATTTTGAACACAAATTTTTGTATTTTCTCTACATACGACTATAACTATTTATGTGTATACATGTATGTATATATGTGTGCTACACTATATTAATATAAACGTTAATTGTTCATTATTATAAATTAATTTATTATAAAATTCAGAATATATATATCAGTGCAATGTACCAACGTAAATGTACTTGGACCAAACCAATGAATATCAATCCAAAGGTTGATACGCATCGCATTTTCCTCATTGTATTAATCCTTTTATTATTAATAATTAAACTACGGAAGTACTCCCTCCATCCCATAATAACTGTCGTTTTAGCTTGATACACATGGATTAAGAAAGTCATTTAGTGCTATCATTTATTAATTAAAATTGGTGTGAAATTTCATCACTACCCCTTTATGGGAAGTTGAAAACTATTAATACAAGAGAGAAAATTTCTTGGGACAATGAGAGAAGGTAGGGGTGATATAGGAAAGTAAATAATTTATTCTCCTAAAAAGTTGTAAACGACAAATAAATTGGGAAAAAATTTCCTTCTAAAACGACAGTTATTATGGAATGGAGGTAGTAACTAACAGTGGCATCTTCATATATATATATATATATATATATATATATATATATATATATTATATATATATATATATATATATATATTCCACTTGTATGGTATAGCGAATATGGAGCGTAGGGATCAGAATTTTGGACAAAATAGAAAAAGAAAATAACAGAGAATATATAATTAATATTTCATTTTATATATGTTGTTTGTTAATTATAAGAAAAAATGAAGAAGAAGACTTAACATTTACAATTAACCATAGATGACTACCTCACTTTTCAACTAAATTTGTTGTGTTTATAAATAGAGGGTAATATATGAATTAGTCTCATTTGTCAAAAAAAATGATAAAAAAAAAAAAAAAAATTTTTTATTGATATTAGTAAAAAATGACAAATATCTTCAAGTGTAATAACACAATTATATTTCACAACCATGTCACCGATCACTACTAAACTAATTAAACACTTATTATTTTCAAGGATGAATATTGAAGATGCAAAATTTAATTTATAAATAATACTATTTTTTTAGAACAAAAGGAGTATAAAATATTGACTTATGTTATTTATGGTTTTTAGTTCAAAATCGTTCAATTTGAAGGAAATTCCTTAGGAAAAAATGTGGTCAAATTTGTTGTTCCTTTCAAAAAATTTTCCACCTAATTAAAGAACTCACACACACACACACACACACACACACATATATATATATATATATATATATATGAAAAAAAATTATAATGAATAAATTTGTATTTTTTACGGTTAATTTTAAAACTGATCACAATCACAGTACTGTAAGTGTAAGAACCGATCCAAATTAAAATTCTGTTAGGTTAGCAACTTAATCAGAGAGGGGGACCTCATTTTTTTGTGAATGGGTATCATATGTCTAGGTCTAGATTGGTTGGCATGGACCATTGATTCCAAGCAAGCTAGCTAGCTAGCTTTCACACACAGACACAGTTTCGTATGAAGCCGTTATGTTGGACTCTTTTAGTTATAGGTGGGGGTAAACCTACAGAAACTTAATAATAAATCTAATTACAACGTAACTACTTTGACCCCATGAATATATATTATTTATTTTCAGGAGATAGATCTAGCTGTAATATTATTAAATACTAGTTTTAATTCACATATATATTATATACTGCATTGCTACTATATATATAATATCAGATTTTACCTCACCTGAATGTTATTGATAGATACTTTACGACTCGATCGATCCATGATTTAGAAGCTGAAATAATCAGAGTATTGCATGCGGATTAATTATCTAAAAGATACTGTAACGTTAATTATAAAGTTTAAATGGATTCACAATATTAATTTTCAAATTAATTAAAGTTTAATTAATTTGTGAGTTACCTACCTCCTATATATATAAAGTTAAAATATATAGAATATTATTTTGGAAATGAGGTTGGATTTACTAGCTTTGAAACACCAAGACTGACTTAAAATTTATTCTGATCCGCATGCAAAATATATGGTAAAAATACATCGAAAAGAGAACATTCCTTCATTCATTGGATGAAAAAATAAAGTCATTTGAATTGGAATTATAAGTTCAGGTGCAGCCACTCCACATGCATACCTCTTAGCATTATTAGTATTTCTTAGTCCACATGAGAGTACTACTATTGCAAAGACTTTGAAATCACAGAAACATACATCCATACCATATATATATATATATATAGAGAGTACTACTATTGCAAAGACTTTGAAATCACAGAAACATACATCCATACCATATATATATATATATATATATATATATATATATATATAAATATATATATATATATATAATATATATGCATGACCCCTCCCAAGTAGTATATAAGTTTCTCAAAACACTAGACATTTCCTGACAATATTACTTACTTGCAAATAATCAATATTATAATTTTGACATCCTAATATTTATTTATTTAATGCTTCCTTTCATGCAATAAATTAGAAAAGATCGATATGATGATGGCCTTTCGTTTGTTTGGAAAAGAAAAGAGAAATAAGGAATGTCCTCCCGGCCGGCCCTCTTATAACCCACAAAACTTTATACCCAAATTAAAGAAGAAGGGAAGAGGTGCTCAAATTAAGTTGTAAGCTAATTTATTTATTTTTTTTCTTTTAAATTTCAATTTTAAGGAATATCGTTACAAATTCAAAACAAAAAATATGTGTGAAAAATTAATCATGAATTAAGCATATAATTAATTATCAAGTTAAAGTCGCATCATTTACGTGCATGTTAGCCTTTTTTATAAAACAAATAGTTATCTTTGGATATCATATTATTACGTACGTAGTAGTATTTTGTGGTAAAAAAATAATAGTATATTTATTGCATGTTGAAGCAAATATTTCCCTCCCCTTAATTAATTTCCTGATGCTTACCAATGGAAGTAAGTAAATATATTAAGTAAGATGAACCGTACGTAGTCTCACTATATGTTCTATTACAATTGACCATGCATGCATATATTGCGCCTAGTATATATATCCTAGTGGGTTTTTTTTTTAAAAAAAGAACCTATATATTTCCGAAATAAATTATATATATTAGGACCTAATTTATGTACTTGTGGGTTACTAAATATAGAATTCAAATAAAGTGAGGTAGAAACCTGACATGTAAACATGGAATTCATTGAATAAATATAATGGAATATTAATATAATAATAGGCCGAAAAGTAGAGAGAAGAAGAAGCCACGTCTACTCTTTTTATCTATCTGCTGCCAGCCAGCCAGCCAGCCTCGCCTCTAAATGGTCCTTCCTATCCTAGCCTTTCCATTTAAAATCAATTAATTTCATGTTCACCGGTCCAGGCGTGCGTGGACTATCCATCTCAATCTGGCGGTGGGCCCAATTTACATCACTAATTCACTATTCTACTACCTCCTGCGGCCCTGTTCAGGCCACACTGACAAACACCGCCATTTCTCTCCTCTCCCAAAACGCCCAAACATTTGCCTCCCACGGTTAATCATTTATTATTTATATTCATATTTTTATATATACAGTACACTCTTGTCCCTACCTTTCCATTTGATTTTTTTTTCATGGTATCCAATAGATTAAATTATCGCAGATCAATAAATAAATTATTTGAAATTTTGATCCAATAATTAATGCTAAAGCATAAAAATATTTGTAATTCCATTCCATTCCATCCCATCATATCATTATCATTTATATTATATATATATATATATATATGCTCCTTCAATTCATCACCTAGCCTTGCCCTCCAGCCAACCCGCCCACCCTCCCTCCCTCCCTCCCTCCCTCCCAAGTCCTCCTCAGCTGTGGGCTGTAGGCTGTGGGCTGTGGGCTACTCCCTCCCCTTATCTTTGTTTGTTTGTTTTGAGCGAGTGTGCAAATAAGAGGGAGGGAGGTACCAAAGAAAGCATGCATGCATGCGGCTGATGATGAAAGTATGGGAATTGGCTTTCTGACACGTGGCGAGTGATGTTGTTGGACTTTTTGGGAATGATAATGGTGTTAGGTATGGGACCACTTATCTTAGGAGCCCCGAGCACCGAGCCCCTACACAAAATGTCTAATTTGCGGTGGTCCTTGGAAGGCCCATGACCATAAATGATTGTGGGTTTGAAAAAGACCCAATTCCAAATAGAAACTATGCTTAGCTGTCTTAGTTGAAAACTCATGTCCAGATGAAACTATCTAATTCAAATTCAAATGATTCCTGTTATGTTACAAGAAGAGGAACACATCATTCTCAACCCAAACTCTCATATTTATTTTACCTTCTTTTTAGATATTTACACAAATAGGGAATTGATTGCAAGAATAATTACTGGTGAAAAGGCCAGTAGATAAATATCGTAACTGGGCATAGGCCCGTAATTGCTCTCCACCTCAGAAGCCATATTTGAGCCCAAAGATCTAACGCATTAAACGAGCCCACTAAAATCCAATTAAAAGTAGGCATTACCATCAGACTACAAAGGAAATTCAGCCTAATCCATGCTGTCCAGAAAGTGCAGAATGTATCAGGAAAATGATTTATATTGTAATTTTAATTATTGATTTTTTGTATTGCGAGTTACGTGAATTTATCTAATTGATAATACTTTTACGATGTATTTGATGCAGTGAACAAATTTTATAATTTCATGTATTGATATGCATCGCAATCGTAATTCGGTTGAAATTTTTCGCAATATAGTGCAAGACTCGTATATAAATCTTTCACTAAAAATATTTCAAAGAAAATTTATTTCATTTACTTTTATAATTTTGTTTGCAACTTTTTAGTAAAATATTGTGATGTATCAATACAAGTATATAACAAGTCAAGAGAATATTAAATAACTTTTTTAATTCATGTACATAAAGTTAAAAAAGACGCGAGGAGCCCTCAAATTAGCAAAAAATAAATAAATTTGATTAATGGAGGCTATTGAGGAGAGTTGCTCCTATGCAGCACGTGAAAAACAAATTTTTTTTTTAAAAAAAAAGTCATTTTAAAATGTATTTATGAAAAACATTTAATATCCATACAAAGATGTCAAATATCCATGTTTAAACTTTTCACAACACATGAGGCACGAGACGACTATGAGAAGGCGATGGCAATGGGATCCATCCGGGGCTGGCCCAAAAGAAACCCATTAATTAATGGATAGTAAGGGATAATCATATGGTCCACCATCGCTTGTTTAAAGGGATTGGATTTCTATCATCAGCTACGACTTCTTTCCCCTCTAAATGTCCTACCGACCACATTTCTTCTTGCTGCCCTATTTTTATTCTGCCAGATAACATATAATATAGGTTTAAATATAAATTATTATTCTAAATTATTGAATTTTTTTTATTTCGGTGATTGAACTTTTAATTTTTTCAATCATGTCATTAAACTATCAATTTTTTTTATTTTAATTCAATTGAACATGCCACATTATAAATTGATGACGTGACTTGAACACATAGCATGTAAAAGCTCATGTGTACTCAAATTGTAATTAATTTAAAACTAAAATATAAATTACTACCTCAAACTATTCATCTGTTTCTAATTCAATGATTCTGCCGGATAACATATAATATATATACTCCTTCCTTTCTGCCTACCAAAATGGCCTTAGTTTGATTTTTTTAAGTCATATTGACCATTTTTATAATTAAAATTTACTTTAGTTTCTTACAAATATAGTTGGATAAATTATAATCATACAAAACTGTCAAATTTACTATCACCTCCGATTTTCATAGATTTAAAAATATAATTAAATATACTTGATTCGTAATTTTAAAATTAATCAATTTGACAAAAAAAAATTAAGTCAATTTTTTAAAAACGGAGGGTACTTATAATAAAATGGCAATTTGACCAGGGTTTGACTTTATTAATTCAATATTGCTTTTAATACTCCAAAATTATCATCGTATTGTTCTTTTCTCCCGTTAATATGTTGTAGTCTAGGAGTGAGTATGGTGCGGTTTAAAACCCAAACTGTACATAAAACCGTTTAGGTGCGGTTTGACATATTCAAAGCCGCACATGAAACTGCGTGTGATTGATGCGGTGCGGTTTCATTTGGTGCAGTTTAGGTTCCAAAACCAATTGAAACAACAAAAATTTATGCAACTTTATTCGAATTCGGTTCAACCCTTTCAAATGGTGATTGTTCATCTTATGTAAAATGGTGTGCAATATCTATTATTATTATTTATGTATACATGATATACAAACAGTTATATAACATTCTTGAATTAATTATAATACGTCTCTTTTTAAAGAGTTTCAATCCTCATTATTTCCTGTCTAATGAATTTATTGTTGTTGCTAATTTACTTCAAATTTGTTGAGCAAGTGGGAATGGGATCTTCTTTATCTCATCACAATATACTTGTAGTTTTGAGTGGTACCATTAGTCATACCCAAGTAGAGTATGGAGGAGTATGTTTTTATCATGGAATATTGTGTTAGGAGGAAATGCATAAATTTAAATTAATAATTGTGCTAGAAGAATATATTTGATCCAATGCAGTATTGTTTATTATACTTATAAGATTTCCATTAGTAAATGAGTATGATGTGATTTTCACTTTATCCAATTATCCCATTACACGAACTGCTTTATTTTTGTATCCTTTCTTTTTCTGATGTCTTAGTTATTTATAAATTTATAGACATACATTTATCTTTAATTTATAGACATATACATACACAAGGTTAAATGAAACATCTCTTCTGTAATAGGATTGTATAATTAATTAATTTTTACAGTACGGTTTGATTTCGGTTTTATACGTGTAGTTTTGACTAGTAACCAAACTGAAACCGTAAATTCGGTTTTTCAACTCATCTAAAATTAAAATCGCCACACGCCAGAACCGTTAGTGCGATTTTAATTGATGTAATTTGTACAGTTTTTAGTTCGATTTCAATTTAAATTTAATTTTTTGCTCGGTCGTAATCTATAAGAGCAGTGCTAATTGAAGAAAAACATGAAACGACACACAAAACCAAACGGAACCCTATTATAAATAAATCATTTTTTTTCTTTACGGCCTTTCTCCATAAAACAGTTTGTGCCGGCTTTCTTCAGTTGAACGGCTAATTAATCAGACGATGGCATAAATTTAACATTCTTCGAGAGTACATAAAACAAAACAAAGTGGTGGAACTGAATATTGATACTTTTAGCATAATAATCTTCGATTACAACACAAGATTTTGTACAGATCACTAGTAGTACTCTCTACTCACACAACTTTCTACAAAAATTCTATGAAATCAAGCCTGCCCACAAACTACTGATAGTCCTTAAAATTCAACAAATACTACAACTCAAGTAGCTCATAGTGATGCTTGCATTACATAAATCAACAAGATGTTAGCTTCTCACTTCTTTAATCCTAACGTTCTTGGCTCAACCTAAGTTGCCATCGGTTCTGCTTTGAAAATACTACTTGACACGCAATATCCAGATGGCATGCTTTGCAACATAATGGATCTCAAGCAAAAGCATTATTTAACAACAAAAGAACTCACCTTTTTGATCTTCTCGCATTATGCCCTTCCACTCTCGCTTCCCCCAGCCTCGACTTTGAACCACTCCCCTGCTGCACATGAGATCTCTCCTGAACTAGATGGCCAAATCTCTCGAAGATCGTGGTTGCCCCCATTGCCGGGTTGGACTAGGAAAGTCTCCGGCTGACCCTATCCTAGAACTCGACAATATCTGGTCCCTAAGACCCTTCACGGACTTGTATCTCTGCAATTCATCCCCGTAACCTTTTCTTTGCACTTGCTTGTCAAGCTCATGAAATCTCTCCTGATCCAACCCATCACCTGAATTCCGTATATTATCAGTATGGGTACCCCATTCGACTCCATCTGACATACTCCTCTGAATAGAAGTGTTTTTCCTTGGAATTTTCCCAGAGAGAGAATTCCTCCCTCTTATTTCATCAACTGAAACTCCTCTAGAATCACGAGCAGCCGCAGATGCATGAGTCCACTTGAAGCTCTTGTTATTGTTGTCCATGTTCAATTCTATGGAATGAAGATCACTTTCTGCCGCCGAGTCCTCGTCATTATCTACTTCTTCGTTCTCCACCTCTCCATCATCTTCTTTTTCTTCATTAGACCCAAAGTGAGTTCTACTTAGATAGGTTGTCATATCATCATCGTTCACAAGAGTCGGAGAACTACAATCCTTTTTCTTGGTTTTCTTGGGTCTGAGGAAAGCTTCTAGTTGATTCCTCAGCTTGTCCACAACAGCGTTTTTCTCCTCAAACTGGTGTTTAGCCTCTGACAGTTTCATTTGAACCCTCTCCTCTCGCAACTTGTCAGCTAACTGAAGCATCTCCCTTTCCCTTTCAACCTCTTCATGAACTTTTGCAGACTCTCTCTTCAGCACTTCCACTTCAGCCCTATCCTCACCAATATCTGAAGCTAATTCATCACATACTTGCTCCATTATCTCTCTTGCTCTCTTCTCGCTTTCTAGTTCTTTCACTGCTTTCATGAATGATGATTTTGTCTCGGCTAGTTCCGTTCCAAGTTTCTTGTTCAAGCTTTCAAATCGACGCCTTAGCTTCCTCTCCACTGCAAGTTCACCTGCAATGGACTCAATAGCAGCCTCTATTGCTTGTTGCTGTCTATTTTTCCATGATGCCTTCCTCTCCTCAGCAAAACATTTCACAAGATAATTGATCTCATTTTGGTCCGAGCGCTGTTCTTTAATAAGCTGATTCACCTGCAGACGAGCCCTCTCAAGCTCAGCATGCAAGGCTGATACAAGAGATGTGCTTGATGTAGGTGGGTCGTTGTGAGCCCAAATACGGATAATAATTTTCAGCAACTCTCTAGATGTGGTCAAAGCATTACTGACATCCTTTAAACGGGTCCTGTCACCAACTATGGACCCACTAGGAGTCTGGGCTAGAGATCTAGTTTCAATCTGCAGTATAATGCCAGTTAATAAACTTCAAACTTAAGCTATTCATCCTCATATTCAAGCGAATAAAAGTGACAAAGGGATACAGTTAAAGTGCAAAGATGAGTTTATTGTATATTCATAATGAGAGGAAATTTGATATGACCTCCATCAAACTGGCACTGCTAAGAGAATCCACGGCACCAACAGTTTTTTCCGCAAGTCTATGCCTCTGAGAAACTGAGGGCGTCCTCTGGATATTACCTGCTACGGACCTATCCATTCTCTACAATTTCAATCGGAATAATAACAATGTAGAAAACAATTAGAAACTAAAAAGAGCATGTTATGCTGGTGCAGTGCAAATTCACACATGCCACAAAATCTACTACTAAGCACTACATATTCTAAACAAACAACCAAACAAATGACCAAAACTATAACATCGTGCTCCATTTGATATCGTGTTACAAGAATTATTTCCAGAATTTAGAGGTTTCAATGTTGCAGAAACTAAATTGCTGACAACTAAAAAACCCAACACCGCTCTCAGTTTGATTGAAATTATTGTCAGATTCTAGAAACCAATCTCAGAAACTACTACATTTTTTCCTTAGAAAATAGGAGATAGACTCCGGGTTGTTCATCTGGATCTGGATCATTGTCAAGTCAATTATTTAACTTGACAATGATAGCTTACCAAACCATGAAAAAAGTGATTTTTTTTTCATAATTGCTTTGATAAATATTTAGTTCTTGATCATCCAAACAATCTTAATTCTTCGATAATCATGATCAGACAGAATAATTTATATAAACACAAATAAATCCCAGTCAAAACAACAAAGAATAATAATAATAATAGTTTAAAAAAATACCTCAAAGGGAAGTTGATACTACTCTGACAAAAAATGTTCCCAGTTTTTCTTACATTTTTTTACCAACCAAAACAACATAAATTAAACAAGGGCAGACTATATGTCACTTTCTCCACCAAATTCCTAATAACTAAACACAACACAAACAAATCCAATCCACAATTAATCCACATAATTAAAATCCACAAATGTATAAAAAAGGGAAACGGAAAAAAAAAACAGAATAAACTCACCTCAGAAACAGGACTATGCGAGGGATCAGACAAATGAGGAGGAAGTGAACCACAAAACACCGACCTCATTTTCTCTCTCCCCTTTAACAACTTCTTCTCCTCCATCACTTTCGGCGACGGCATTTCATTCATCTCCCACAGCGTCGCCGCCAGCTTCCTCGCCGACACTGGCCTCGACTTACTGCTCTCGTACTTGGGCGACTCAACAGCACCACCTCGCGGCACGGACGACGTCGTTTTCCACGTCGGAACGGGCGTACTGGATCTGGACCCAACCCCTCTCCGGGTCTTACCCACCAAAATAGCCCGTTTAAATCTGTAATTGTGAACTTTTGATGAAGTCGAAGAAGATGATGAGCAACCCCTTTTGCGGATCTTGCAAGATTCGTGGATCAAACCCTCCATCACCCGATTATGCCTCGGCATTCTCAGTTTTTTCCAAGGATTCTTGTTATAAAGCTCAGACCTTTGTTATAAAGTTCAGACCTTTATACAGTACAGTGATGTGTATGAATAGACTAACAAATGATTCTGGCTTGGTTCATGGCCTGATTGATTCTGAAAGTAAATGGTTGATCAAACTCAGATCTGAAATTCTTCGAAGTGGATTGAAGGATGAATAAGAAATAAATGAGCAGGAATACAGAGCGCAGGAAATGGGAATGATATGATCTTTTTTCGAAAGAAGATACAGATAAAAGAAAGATTGGTTTGCATTTGATAGCTGAATTTGGTACAGTTGTTGGCTACTTTTCTGGGGAGTATAATTAAGAATAGTACTGTAATGTAGTGAGAAGCAGTTGCTGTAATCAGTGAGCGGTACAGGAGACGCGCGAGTGGGAAGCAAAAGGATACATAGTAAAAAAAAAAAAAAGGAGAATTGTAACTCCAAGATCTGAGTTGTCACTCCAATATCTTTTCCTTGTTCTTCTTCACCAACTAATTATTTTTAAAGCAAAAGAAATATTGTCATTTTTTATTTTATTTTGTTGAAAGGGGTCGTATTTCTTTATTAGTTTGGACTACAACAATTTTAAAAATAAATTTTGAAGGCTGAATGTCATTTTTAAGGTAGAGCAAAGTGTCATCAAGTATATATTTTATTTGTTATAAAATTATAAATTGTTTTTTTAAGCCCCCATTTTAAGAAGTATAATAAATTAGTAGTAGTAAATATACATCAATAAACTCACACTAAAGATAATAAATTATAATAATCAATCAAGTCTCATATTAAAAATAAAAGAAAAAATAATTTTCACAAAGGTGAGGCCTAAGAAGCTGAAATATCAATATTAATCATTAAGCTAAAATCTGATCCAATAAATGTCGTTAGGTTGAACCAAAGTTAATTCAAAACAGGGGTATAATAAATCAAGTCCATAGTTTGGTCAAAATTTTCAACTTAACGCTTTGTTTTTGAATTTTAAAATGAAAAAAAAAAAAAACTGAAATTTTAAATTTTCTTTCTAATTCTTATGTTTCTGAGTTTTTTAATAAACAGAAAAGAAAAGAAATGGAAAGAAAACTTAGTTTTTTAATAAACGGAAAAGAAAACAAATAAAAAGAAAACTTAGTCACTTTTCCTGTAAAAGTTTTTCGTCCAAAATCGGCCTGATTTGGATGGAAAAGAAATTAGAATAAATAATATTTTTATAATTCTCATATTATCCTCAACTTTTAATATAATAAATTTTAAATTACAACTCATGTCCTCAATTTATTTTTATCTACCAAACCTAATCTGATAAAGAGAAAAGTATAGGCGCGAATAACTTGCCGTTAACAAGTTCTCTTCTTCGGTTCAAGTCCAAACTCCCTGCAACAGTATAACTGAATAAATTCATCTCCAGATTTTTCTTGTCAGCGCTCCGGCATCCCAATCTCCCCCTCTTTAGTAACTTTCTGACCAAATCTGTCTCTTATTTCGGTAAAACTCATGCCTAAATATAGTCCCTAATTTGCTCTTAGCAATCTCTCTTCAACTCACACATATATTTGTCTATATATGTATATTGTGTTATCTGGTTGAATAAATATCTAACAATTTTACCAATTATTCATATTTTCAAGAGCCTCTAGTCGCGCAGTTATTTTGTTCATTTCAAGTCGAGCTTGCGTAGCAGGAGTATGATCAAAAGGGCAATTGGCCCACCACAACATTATGGACAAGCACGCCTTGATATTTGATAAGATTTGAAACTAAAAAGATTATCAAACACATGGAGAATAACTTTTGATCGCATATTCAGTCATATAACCAATAACTTTTAACAGAACAGAACAAAACAGTTTAATATTATTACTAACAAAACAGTTTAATATATTTTGTATAGAATTCCCCTTGACATTATCCCAGCACCCCATACAAATGAAAGGGAAGAAACCCAACAATTTTCATCCTCCTCGAACAAACTTCCATAACAAGCTTCAAGAAACACCTGATGAGATATAGTCCATAAATGGAGGAGCGATTCTGTCAACCATTCAGCCCATGATGACTAACAATCCGATAAAAAGAAAAGGTTATGTACCAACTTGAGTTTGTTCTTCCCTTGCGCTCTGTTTCTGAATTTTAAAATGGACAAAAAAAAAAAAATGAATTAAAAATTTAAATTTTCTTTCCAATTCTTATGTTTCTGAGTTTTTTAATAAACGAAAAAGAAAAGAAATGGATAGAAAACTTGACCACTTTTCCTGCCAAAGTTTTCCGTCCAAAATTGACATAATTTGAACGGAAAAAAAAATTAGAATAAGTAATATTTTTATAATTCTCATATTATCCTCAACTTTTAATATAATAAATTTTAAATTACAACTCATGTCCTCAATTTTAAATTTTCTATCCTTTTTCATTAAAAACTCAGAAACAACACAAAGGAAAACTTAAAGTTTTCTATTCTTTTCTTTTCTGTTCTAATTTAAGTTTTCTATTCTTTTCTTTTCTTTTCTGTTCAAAACTCAAAAACAGAGGGTTAATGTCTCTTTCGGACGCTGACATATGCCACCTAAAATTAAAATAAATGAAAACCTAACCGCTTCTAGGCTTTCCAGCTATAAATAATCAAATTGGAAAATAACCAAACAGAGCAAATAATCTGCAGGACACATGTTAACAATAGGTAAAGTTTCCCCGAAAAATATTATGCTTGCAGATTAAAACGAGCATGCCAAATGCCACATGTCCAAGTTCATCCATGCGTCATCCACCAATCAATTGCAGGAGAAACTGAATGGGAAAAAACCCCAAACAATTAGCTGACAGGAAACTTCCATGCTTTGCCCAGCCAAACAGAGACAGTCCCAAAAGCAAGGTGCTGAAAATTACCAAATCATAAACCAATTTACTGTCAGCAAGCAACAATCAACCGTTTTTAGAAATCTTTCACTTGTGAGTGTGGTATATTCATGTTCCGTTTTTTTTTTTTTTTGAGATAAGAAGGCATACACTATTATACTATATTATACCACACACAGACTGAACGAAGGAATAGTTAGCAGGCCAGGGGGGCGCCAGGCTAAGTGGAAACAGTGAGTAAAGAAAACTATTCACAGAAGGTTCTATACAGACATTCTTTCTACTAGTTTTGGGGTAAGAGGGGGAGGAGTAGTATGCCAAAGGGTTCTGGTATTAACAAAAAATATAAATATGCAATATATATATATATATATATATATATATATATATATATATATATATATATATATATATAGAATGGATCAGGTCCGGGAGTCCGGACCTGATCAAAAACGGACCAATTTTTTTTATTTTTTCTTTGCCTTTTTTTTTTAAAACTAAAAAAATAATTTAATATTTTATGGAACTGAAATTTTTCCATAATACAATGTTTTGGGCGTGATTTAGATACCTATACCAAAAAATATATGTACAGTCTGTACAGACATGTTTTGTTATATGTATCCAAATCACACCCAAAACACTGTATTATGTAAAAATTCAAGTTCCATAATTTTTTATTTATTTTTTTTTAGTTGTTTTAAAAAAAAAAATCCGAATTTTGGTCCGGTCCGGAAGTCCGGACCTGATCCGGCCTCTATATATATATATATAAATATATGATAAGGTCAATCAATTCAAGAAAAAAAAAACTATACATGTTAGTTGTCATGCTTGTTAACCTTCAAAGTTCAACGCAACTTCTGTAAATAAGATTAGGAATGCATAGATGCATGCACAAGTTAAATTTGAAATATATAGAATTTGATCTTACGATAATGATTCATTTATCAAACACGCACATAAGTTTTTTTTTTAAATACTTGCAATACCCTAGTAATTAGGAACCAATGGACTTTCTGTATACTTATACTATCATAGCCAAAAGCCTGGTAATTAAAGTGTAAAAAGTGTTCATATTGACAGGAAGCAGGATACCACAAGACGATAAAGAAGGAAAACATTGCTTTTATTTCTTCCCGAGGAATCAAAATTGGTCAAAATTGCTAGGATCTATTTAGATTAGGCGGTCCGGATCTTAAGCTCACCTCTTATTCAACTCACCCGAGCTCACCCCCCTTTAGCGACGGACCCGGCGACGGTTCGATCATACAACCGTCGTCTATACTTTTAGCGACGCTATATGTTGTCCGTCGCTAAAAGTATAGACGACGGTTGTATGACCGAACCATCGCTAAAGGGGAATGAGCTCGGGTGAGTTGGATAAGGAGTGAACTTAAGATCCGGACTCTTAGATTAGGAAGTCGTAATAACTACAAATATATAAGTTTATAAAAAGAATTAAGGAAAAAAAATACAAACTCACGGGTATATTTAGTTAGGCCAAATGAATTTGATGAAGATGGATCTCTTGGAGAAGGAGAGATCTGGCTCGATTAATTGCAGCAAAGCAGAGACACAGGTGTTCCTCAAGATCCGAGAGCTGGCGGAGGAAATTGAGACGGTTCTTTTCAAGCCGCTTTGCTACCTCCTGGATAGGATGCCTGTCACTGCCCCTCTCCAATCCAAGACGAATCAAAAGCCTGTCCCCCTCAATCTCAGTGTGCAAACGAGCCACCAGGCGGTCAATGGTATCTAGATCATTGTGCAGGACATACGTGCCCCTAGCAGCAGCATCAAGTTGTGCCATATGAGCCAACTCTTTCTTACTGATCTTCAAGGGAAGGAATGCAGAGAGAACGGGGCTAGCAATAAGAGCAACCAGTGCATGAGTGGCAATGGCTGCAGCAGATATAGCAACACCAACAACAGTTCCTATTAAACAAATGGCGCAGCCAGTAGTGCCACGGCGAACGAGTCGGATCCTAGAGCGGGACTTACGAAGGCGGGAATCGAGCTGTTGTTTGAGCTGGGAGAAGCAGTTGCGCATATCATTAAAGCTGTGAGAGTCGGGGTGGGGGAAGGGATTCTCAAGGCGATCAAATTGAAGGAAGATGTTAAAGGCTTGGTCACACTGTGACTGGTTAAGGGGCTCAGATTCAGAGTCAAGGGGGAGGACAGAAATGAGGTTGTGTAGAGGGGCATAGCGAGAGCGGCCACGCTGGACTCGCTGGTGGAGGAGGAGGCACAAACGGGAGGTGTGCTCACTTTGCTCAAAGTAGGCAGACACAAGGCGGGTGAGGGTGCTGGGCTTGGCATACCGAAGTGAATCTTGAACGCACTCTCTATTTGGGTGAAGGACCTGTGCTAACAGCTGCTCTTCTTCTTCAGGACCGTCCAAGTGCACTGATTCTACATCTCGGGAAGAAGAGTTGTCAGGGTGAAACTTGGACCATATCTCTCCGTAGGAACTGGTTTGCACTGCAAATGTGTATTCATTAGTGAGGTTGACTGTAGGGGAAGGTAGAGAACTTGTACTTGGTGTACCCTCATTTGAAGTTCCTGCAACAAAATTGACAAGTACACAAATGTGTCCGAAGTTATTATAATTTAAGAGTGCCAGGAAATTAAAGGAATTATTATGGAAGTGTACCTTGCAAAGGTGGTGAGGAAGGATGAAGATTTGGGGTTGCTGTAAAAGGCGTTGGCCTCAGACAATGTAGCATTTGGTAATCATAGCCCCAAATCAGGACCAATGAGAATTCAAGTTAGCATGCAAATTTCCAGTAAACAAGCACAACACAACTGTAAAATCTGAAAAGCACAAGATCAAGTGACAGCACACTTAGTAAGGAGAATGATTATGGTAAAGAAAAATAATCATTGAAATTTGAAACCTAAAAGAACAATTCAATAAGCGACAGCACACTTAGTAAGGAGAATGACTATGGTAAAGTGAAGACGATGAGGTTACATGGAAGCAACAAAGTTTTTATGTCAAAAGGGTTATAACTGTAATCGAGGAAGATGAAAGATTCATAACAAACAAATTCCCAGGTAACAGAACTTTCCAAATTTTTTGCATCAATTTTATGTCTTGCCTTAAGAAAGCATCCTAAATTCTTGGCAACATAAGATTAAGACCATGCTAACTCCCAGTAATTGATCTTAAGAAAAGATAACATATGAATTACTCATCATCCTAAATCCATTCTAAGAAACTACATAGGAAAGTATTGTTGGAAATGGGTTTGAAAAATAAATATTAAAGCATTTTAATGCTTAATTTAATGTGGGACCTATACTCCGGAAATATCGGGTCCATGCACCAATGCGTTCTCCAACGCGAGGAGTATAACGTGGTATACTTATTTGTTCAAATCCATTAAGAATTGAATGAGAAAATTGACTCCAAAGTCACCTACTTAAAATGTTGTAACTTGCATTGTCCCACATAGAAAGGTTGAAAGAAATGTGAAAAATTTATATATGGAATGTTTGCACAATGGGAAGGACCCCAAGGGGCACCCCACTTTTGTGGAAGGGAAAGGACTTAGCCAAGGCTTGGTTCGAATCCACACGCGCGCGCGCCGCCGTCCGTAAAGTCGGACTGGTGGGCCTGGCCCGGGGCGGGTCGGATCATGATATATAATTTTTTGGACAAAATTTGTTTAACTTATTATCATCACGGATACTACGTCGTTTTGACAAATGGATGCACCAACGGTCATATCCTATCTTAACAGTCACGGAATTTTTCTTTAAATAGTCTATCCGGGAAGCGCATTAAAGATAAGTCTAATTCCCGTTTCCCGTTCTGCAGTTTGCTTAAAGTATATTTTCCCGTTTCCCGCTCTGCAGTTTGTTTGCAGTGTATTCTCCGTCATTCATTCCCAATATTTGTCCTTCATTCATATCATTCATCATCACAGTAAGATTCTGGTACATACATAGAAATTGCGTTCGAAGAATTCTTAATTTTTGAAGTGTTACTAATTAAGAATTGAAAATCCGTTTTATCTTGAGAAATAATTATTCAAAAATCCTTTAGCATCAATGAGGGAATAAATTTGCTTCAAGGAGGCTTTGTGAATTCAAATGATTCGGATTTGTTTATCTTTATTTTGTCCAGATTCTGATTTTTCAAGTAAGTACACTAAATTTTCTTAATTCTGTTTTGTTTAAACTAAGTTTGATATTGTATATTAAATGTTACTATATTTACAGAGTAACAATCTTGAATCAAATTTACGTTTTCTGTAATTATATTTTTATTTAATATCATTCTGTAATTTGTATCTTCTATTAAAAGGAAATTACCGGTTGTTTCTTTGAACAAAAAAATAGTTTTGTAAACAGAATTTGGAAATAAAATTTTCTACAACAAAAATTCTGTAAACAGAATTTGTTGTTTAAATTCTATTAAATTTTCTACAACAGAAATTTGTAAACAGAATTCGTAAATAAAATTTTCTACAACAAAAATTCTGTAAATAGAATTTGTTGTTTAGATTCTGTTAAATTTTCTACAAAAGAAATTTGTTTCTGTTTGTTTATGGTTTTCTTTTTTGTATAACAGAAATGGCATCTACTAGCACCATCCCTGCTGTGAGTATGTCTCATGGAAAAAAGCCTGAAAAATTCAATAAAACTGATTTCAAGCGTTGGCAACAAAAAATGCTCTTCTATCTCACAACATTGAACTTGGCAAGGTTCCTACAAGAAGAATATCCTACTCTTGTTAAAGGAGAAACTGACAAGAAAAAAGTGGCTACAGTTGACGCATGGAAACATGCTGATTTCCTTTTCAGAAATTATGTATTGAATGTATTAGACAATACACTGTATAATGTGCATTGTACAATTCAAATTGCAACGGAACTTTGGGAATCTTTAGACAAAAAATATAAAACTGAAGATGCTGACATGAAGAAATACATAGTTGGTAGATTTCTTGACTATAAAATGGTAAGACTCTAAAGCAGTCATCACCCAAGTTCAAGAATTACAAGTAATTCTACATGATATTCATTCTGAAGGAATGTCACTAAGTGACTCATTCCAAGTTGCTGCAATGATTGAGAAACTTCCACCATCATAGAAAGACTTCAAGAATTATCTTAAGCATAAACGCAAAGATATGAATCTCGAAGAACTGATTGTGCTACTTAAGATTAAAGAGGACAATCGAGGATCTAAGAAGAAGATTGGAAAAATTTTCATTGAAACAAAGGCTAATGTGGTAGAACAAAGGCCAAACAATATCAACAAAAGGAAGCGCGAAGGCAAAGATACTTTCAAAGCCAAGAAAAAATTCAAAGGCAAGTGCTTCAACTGTGACATTCAAGGACATAAATCAAATGAATGTCGTTAGCCAAAGAACTTCAAGAAAGAACAAAAGGCTCAAGCAAATGTGACAGAACTGGAAAAACTTTCTGAAAATGTTTCAGACATTAATCTCTCTGCAGTTGTATCTGAATATAACTTGGTAGGAAACACCAAAGAATGGTTGGTGGACACTGGCGCTACTCGCCACATTTGCTCCAACAAATGGATGTTCTCTTCCTACGAACCAGTAGAAAATGACGAGCAACTCTTCATGAAAAACTCCTCAAATTCAAAGGTTCAAGGACGCGGAAAGATTGTGCTAAAAATGACATCTGGCAAAGAACTGACTCTGAACAAAGTGCTTCATGTGCCGGATATCCGCAAAAATCTACTTTCTGGGTCACTGCTTAGCAAGAATGGCTTCAAGTTGGTGTTTGTGTCTGATAAATTTGTACTTACCAAAAATGATATGTTTGTGAGAAAGTACTATATGTCTGATGGGTTCTTTAAGATGAATGTAATGACTGTTGTACCAAAGTCTATTGATAATAATAAAATTAATTCTTTTGCTTACTTATTAGAATCTTCAAATATATGGCATGCTAGATTAGGACATGTTAATTATAATACAATGCGTAAATTAATTAATTTAGAATTCTTGCCTAAATTTGATATTAATCAAAAGCATAAATGTGAAATTTGAATGGAATCTAAAATGACAAGATTATCTTTTCATTCTATTGAAAGAAAAACTGAACCTCTAGATTTAATTCACACTGATATATGTGATTTAAAGTATGTGCAAACAAGAGGTGGTAAAAAATATTTCATTACCTTTATTGATGATTGTACAAGATATTGTTATGTATATTTGCTGAGAAGCAAAGATGAGGCTATAAAAATGTTTCAACATTATAAAATTGAAGTTGAAAATCAACTTAGCAAAAAGATTAAAATAATAAGAAGCGATAGAGGAGGTGAATATAAATCATCATTTGAAAAATTATGCTCTACTCATGGTATCATTCACCAAACTACTGCTCCTTATTCACCTCAATCTAATGGTATTGTTGAACGCAAGAACCGAACATTGAAAGAAATGTTGAATGTTATGTTAACTAGTTCTGGAGCACCCCAGAATTTGTGGGGGGAAGCTTTGCTTTCTGCCAATTATATTCTTAACAAAATACCTCATAAGAAAACTCATAAAACACCTTATGAATTATGGAAAGGTCATAGACCTTGCTGTAAATACTTAAGAGTGTGGGAGTGTCTAGCAAAAGTGATGGTTCCTAAACCTAAAAAGGTTAAGATAGGACCAAAAACCATTGACTGTGTATTCATTGGTTATGCAAATAACAGTAGTGCTTATCGCTTTCTTTCATGATAATACTTTTATTGAATCAAGAGATGCATCGTTCTTTGAGAATGTGTTTCCATATAATATAAATAAAGAGTCAAATTCACACAAAAGACCTTTGAATGCTACTAGTAATAATCCTGAAAATATAGACAAAGAGTCTGTAGTGGATGAACCTAGACGTAGCAAAAGAGCAATGACTTCAAAGTCTTTCGGCCCGGATTTTCTAACATTTTTGTTAGAAAACGATCCTCAAACGTACAAGGAAGCAATATCCTCTCCAGATACTTCTCATTGGAAATAAGCAATTAATAGTGAAATTGAATCCATTATGCAAAATCATACATGAAAATTGGTGGACCTTCCACCTGGTTCCAAACCCTTAGGGTATAAATGGATCTTCAAAGAGAAGAATAAAGTTGATTGTTCAATATAAAGCAAGGCTTGTTGTTAAAGGCTATAGACAAAAAGAAGGATTGGATTATTTCGATACTTATTCACCAGTCACAAGAATTACATCTATTCGTATGTTAATAGCAATAGCATCATTAAATAGACTTGAAATACATCAAATGGATGTAAAAATTGCATTCTTAAATGGTGAATTATATGAAAAAATATATATGGAACCTGAAGGTTCCATTGCTCCTGGACAAGAGAGGAAGGTATGCAAAATTGTTAAATCCTTGTATGGATTGAAACAAGCACTAAAACAATGGTATAAGAAATTTGATAATGTTATGTTATCAAATAGTTTTAAAATCAATGAGTATGACAAATATGTTTATGTCAAAAGCATTCAAAAGGAATATGTCATTGTTTGTCTTTATGTGGATGACATGTTAATCATGGGTAGCAACAATGAAGTTATCAACTCTACCAAACGTATGTTGGCAAATAGATTTGATATGAAAGACTTGGGAGTTGCTGATATAATATTAGGAATCAAGATTTCCAGAACATCTGATGGAATTATATTATCTCAAACTCATTACATTGAAAAAATACTTGAAAAATTTAATAAATATAATATAATTCTGAATAAGACCCGAGTTGATATAAATCTTCATCTAGCCAAAAATGAAGGTGATAGCATATCTCAACTAGAATATTCTCGTATAATAGGCAGTCTAATGTATGTCATGAACTGTGCTAGACCAGATATAGCTTCTTCGGTAAGTAAACTAAGTTGGTATACGAGTAATCCAAGTAAAGAGCACTGAAAAGCTATTTTGAGAGTTTTGGGATATTTAAAACATACTCAAAATTATGGACTGCACTATACAAGATATTCAACAGTATTGGAAAGATATAGTGATGCTAATTGGATATCTGATAATAAAGACTTGAAATCCACAAGTGGATATATCTTTACCCTTGGAGGTGCAGCGGTATCTTGGAAATCCTCAAAACAAACATGTATTGCAAGGTCTACAATGGAATCAGAATTCATTGCTTTGGACAAAGCTGGAGAAGAAGCAGAGTGACTTCGTAATTTCTTAGAGGATATTCCAAATTGGTCAAGACTTGTGCCAACTATATGTATACACTATGATAGCTAATTAGCAATTGGAAGAGAACAGAGTCATCTATATAACGGTAAGTCACGCCATATACGACGAAGACATAATACCATTAGACAATTGTTCTCAAATGAAATTATCTCAATTGACTGTAAAGTCAAAAAATAATATTGCGAATCCGCTTACGAAAGATTTAACAAGAGAGCAAGTGGAAAGTTCATTGAAGGGAATGGGTTTAAAGCCTATTGTTTAATTAAGAGTCGTCATAGTGGCAACCCAACCTAGCTGACTGGAGATCCCAAGATCTAGGTTCAATGGGCAAACCAAACTATTTAGTACTCAGTAAAGCACTGAGGAGATATTTACTCATAACCATTCCTATGATGAGACAGTGCACATCTGCCGCGAGAATCAGGATAAGTTACGCTTTTAATGACTTTTATATCTTGAAATACGTTAAGTGGGGTATTACAGAATACTCTTAATAGAAGTCACCTACGTGAGTAAGAAAGGGGCCACTTCTGTGAAAATTTTAAAGGCTGAATTCTCTAAAATACTCACGGAACCAAGAGGTGTTTCAAGGCCAAAATGAACACAAACGTGAGAACCAACTATGTCTGAAGAGATATTTTTTGAATTCTATTGTCTTGGTTTACACGAAAAACTGACAGTTCAAAGACATCAAGTCTACTGATTAGCCAAGTAAATCCGATAGACTTTACTAGGGTAAGTTCAAAGCCACTAGGCAACTTAACCTGATGAAGTATATTTTCTTATGTACTCAAACTAGTTTCTGCATACTCATAACATTTTTTTTTCATGTTGTTAAGCCAATTTTACATTCATGTGGGGGATTGTTGGAAATGGGTTTGAAAAACAAATATTAAAGCATTTTAAGGCTTAATTTAATGTGGGACCTATATTCCGAAAATATCGGGTCCATGCACCAATGCGTTCTCCTCCGCGAGGAGTATAACGTGATATACTTATTTGTTCAAATCCATTAAGAATTTGAAATGTTGTAACTTGCATTGTCCCACATAGAAAGGTTAAAGAAAATGTGAAGAATTTATATACCGGATGTTTGCACAATGGGAAGGATCCCAAGGGGCACCCCACTTTTGTGAAAGGGAAAGGACTTAGCCAAGGCTTGGTTCGAACCTACACGCGCGCCCGCCGCCGCCGTCCGTCCAGTCGAACTGGCGGGCCGGGCCCGGGGCGGGTCGGATCATGATATATAATTTTTTGGACAAAATTTGTTTAACTTATTATCATCACGGATACTACGTCGTTTTGACAAATGGATGCACTAACTGTCATATCCTATTTTAACAGTTACGGAATTTTCTATAAATAGTCTATCCAGGAAGCGCATTAAAGATAAGTCTAATTCCCGTTTCCCGTTCTGCAGTTTGCTTACAATATATTTTCCCGTTTCCCGTTCTACAATTTGTTTGCAGTGTATTCTCCTTCATTCATTCCCAGTATTTGTCCTTCATTCATATCATTCATCATCACATTAAGGTTCTAGTACATACATATAAATTGCGTTCGAAGAATTCTTAATTTTTGAAGCGTTACTAATTAAGAATTGAAAATCCGTTTTATTTTGAGAAGTAATTATTCAAAAATCCTTTAGCACCAGTAAGAGAATAAATTTGCTTCAAGGAAATTTTGTGAATTCAAAACACTCGAATTTGTTTATCTTTATTTTGTCCAGATTCTGATTTTTCAAGTAAGTACACTAAACTTTCTTAATTCTGTTTTGTTTAAACTAAGTTTGATATTGTATATTAAATGTTACTAGATTTACATAACAAGAAGTATTTATCAACACCCAGCTTCAGATGGTAAGTAGGGAATGAATATTCCACAAAAATGGAAGGTCAATTATGTATTGAAATCACCAAATCCCATCATTCAAGAGAATCCTGAGCGTTCCAAAATATCAAGAAATCCTAAAACCTACCAAATAAATCCAGACTTTTTAATACTCCTTTCGTTCCACAAAAAGAGTCCCAACTGATATTTTTGTAGTCAATTTACCAAATCCTAAATTCAAAATTGATATGAACTTATTTGATTTTGCTTAATACTATAGTAAATATTTTAAGCTACTTAAAAATTATTACTAAATACAAAAGTAGTTATTTTGAAATTAAAATATATTCATATAAAAATCTGAATTTTAGGATTTTGCAAATTAACTATGAACAAAGGCAAATGGGACATTTCGGTGAAATGGACGGAGTATAACTCAAGAACCTATTTTCAAAGCACATCATTTTCGCAACTATACAAAAAATATATATAAAAATCACCTTTTCCAATAAAATACAAATTCCCCATCGTTTAGAATCTTCAATGGGCCGTGGAAGGTAAACCTCTAAATTATCCTAGTTCCATAAACAATATGTAAAACAGCTGCTAAAATATACAACCAAAAATACATCCACAGAAACCCTAAAAACTTTTACTTCGAAAGACATAAAATGAGGTGGATGAGAGCGTACCTAAAGAACGAGTAAAATGAGGTTGAATCTATCAGCTTGGATGAGGTCAATTGATATATAGATACAGATAAAGAGATATGAAGTGTTGGATTTAATCTTGGAGGAGCTTTCGGAGACGATCTTTAACGAAGTCGTTACGAGCTTTGGTAAGAGCTTGTTGAGGGGCTATGTTGGCAAAGGATAGGTGAACTCCGGCGAAGAATAGAGTTGCGCCAGTCACGAATTAGCCCACTGTCACTGCCAATTGCTTTGCCGTTGGTGGATACGACCATAATACCATATCTTTCTTTCTGTCTTATTGGTCTTCTGAAACTTTTTGTTGTTTGACTTTTAGCTATGACCAATTCTAATAGACTAATACCACATAAAACGCTCAAATACACTCACATGACACACATTATATACAATAATTCTAGGTGTACATTGTTTATGGACATTTCTAGCTATATTTTTTTTTTGTATCACCTTTCAAAAAATATATAGTATTTATTTCAATTAAATTTTTTATAAAAAATTAACATTTTAAGTATAATTTGAATACATACAAGAAACAGGATTGTATATACCCTGTTTCTTGTATATATCCAAATTATACCTAAAATACTGTTTTTTACAAAATTTTCAGTTGAAATAAATACTATACATTTTTTGAGTGGTATTACAAAAAAAAACCAAAAAATATATATATATCGCTAAAAATGTCCCCAAAAAATGTCTCCCTAGAAAGACTCCATTATATATGAGCAGTATGTACACTTATTTTTTGTAAAATGCTAAGGGACCGGTTTCTAGTGACCGGGTTGGCGACCGGCCACTTTTTTTTTTTTATTTATATAACTCCCAAATAATTTATAAGATTTATTAGAACTGAAATTTTTACATAATCCAATAATTTGGATGTAATTTGGATACATGTAAAAAATAGAGTTAGACGGTCTGTACTTTTTTACATGTATCCAAATAATAATTATGTAAAAATTTCAATTCCAATAAATCTTATAAATTATTTAGGAGTTATAAAAAAAAAAAAAAAAAAAAAGCAGCCGGCCGTCAACCCGGACACTAGAAACCGGTCGCCCCCAGAAGTACTCTTATTTTTTAGCTATAGAGTTTGACTGACTTTCCCATATATTTAACTAAATTGCCAATTTGACACTCCTATTTTTCATATTTTTGTTAAACTATTTCTAAACATTTTTGTAGCATAATTGTATTTCTCCAATGTTCCCTAAACTTTTTTAACACAATTGTTTCTCATAAATGCGTTAGTCATGCAAATATATTCATTCAAATTTTTTCACCTATTAAAAATTAATTTTCTCTCTCCTTTATCTTCCCTCCTCATTTCTTCATTTTTTATTTTTAGAATTTGTGTAAAAAGTATACTCTTCTTCTTTTTATTTATTTGTTTTTATATTGACATTTTGAATTCAATATTAAATATCTCTAAATTCAAAATTAGTATAAATTAATTAATTTTAAACAATATAATTACCAAAATTATAAACCTTACTATATTTTTATTTTATCTAAATAGTACTAATAACCGAATGATTTATTTTAAAATTGAATATATCTCAAATTTATTTAAACAAATCAAACTTGATCCAATATTTTGAACAAAAAAATATAAATTTGAAATATTTTTAAAATTTTCATCATACGACTATTATTAAAAGTTAAACTTAGTATTTTTAAAGACAAACAAGGAAAATTTTAAAAATATTGAGCTCAACTTTTAATAATAATCTTATGACGAAAATTTTGAAAATATTTTTAAATGTATATTTTTTTGTTTATAGGATCAAGTTTGATTTGTTTAAATTAATTTGAGATATATATTCTAAAATGTGTAATTTGTGAACTAGTTTCAGGTTTGAAGAATCACAACTACAAAATTTATTTGCAAAGTTCTTTTTATCAACTGTGACCTCTTTGCATATTTTTGTATGCTGCATTTAAAATCAAGTTCACATAAACATGTTTATCGGATTTTCTCCTTCCCCTGCCCTCAAATAAATATGATTTGTCCATCAGTCGTCTGAATTACATTTTCATTCAATTTCATATCAGTGATTCCCATTTAGAGAAATCAGATTGTATTTCTATTCATGCTAAATTCACAGTTCAAATCCTCAATTAGATGGCACAGCACACGAGTAAACTTATCACAAGATTATTCTGCAGCAATCTTCCCCCATATCTTTGGAGCATCATCTTAAACCTCTTTTTGGCCAAAGGTTCATATTGCACAAGTGGAAACGTTGCAAGTCAAACTTGAGTATCAACAGTATGACACTGACTATCAAAATAAGAAATGGCAACAGCAGCATGAAGAGCTGCTCCTATTGGAAGAGCTTCCTCATCAATAATAAAGTAAGGCGAGTGCAATGGAATATCTGATCCCAGTGTCTCATTCATTGTTCCAAGTACAAACATGGCAGCTGGCATCCTCTGTGAATAGAAGCTAAAATCCTCGGATCCCATAGTTACTGGAAACAGCTGCATATTCGGTTTCCCAAGTAAGATCTCCCCAACTTCCTTTGCATGCTCATATAATGATTCGTCGTTTTCCGTCACCGGGTGAGGCAGCGGCGTCTCCTCCTTAAAGTCCACCACTGCTTTACACTGAAGCACCGCTGCTTGCATCTCTATGATCTGTCAGTAAAACATTGTTCTTGTGTTCTTCATTTGAAAGACTAGGAATCTAGGATTCATGATGCATGTAAAAGTAATGCTAAATGAGGAATTAATCCCCATGATTTTTTTCTCGTCCAATATATATGCATTTGAATATCAACATTCCAAGAACATCCTAGACTAGAAGGTATTTGCGACAGAGGTCGAAGGGTTAAAGTGGAATCAAGCACAATTTGCTCTATAAAACTAGATTTAAAGGGTAATGCAATGGAACTCAAATTCAGGGGTTCTCAAGTACACATTTTATCATTATACTGGTTGTTCAACATTATGGTTGGTCCTAAGCAATCATTATATACCAAACACAACTATGACTTGTACTTGAGACATATTTTAGACAACTAACATTATTCAAAAACAAAATTTTGCAATATTAGAAAAACATAATAATTCGAAAGACAATAAATATCAGTAATTGACAAGTTTACCACAATCCATGAAGACCATACTACAGAAATTCAAAATAATCGGGTGCAAATTTTACCTCTTTGATGCGTTCCTTGAGGTAAACTAGACCTTGAGAACTCAAACTTCTATAAGTTCCTCCAAATTTAACGGTCTCCGGAATTACATTAGCAGCTTTGCCTCCCTCTATGAACCCAACTGTCACCACCTACAGGATTTTGAATTGAATTAATTTTGAATCTAGAGCATTGAGAAGATTAATTCTCTTGTTGGACAGATGCACAACTGAAAATTGGAGTACATCTAATCACTGTGGATATTGGCTGTAATCAGACTCCTATTATCTAAAATGTAGAAGTTTATCTGAAGATCAAGAACCACGTATTTGGTAACGGATTCTTGTCAATTTAATAGGATTTTGTTAGTTTACACAAACATGCATACATACATGTGTGAATACAACTACATACAAAGATGTAGGTATATGAATTAGTAATAAAATTTCAGGAATTTGATAAAAGCATCCAATCAAAGTTAATTTGACAATGGCCTGAGAACCCCACATCGGCCTTGTAGCATTGTTGTGGGATAGTCTCCCACACCAAATACGTAAATAATTTATTGAAGTTTATCCACTCTCTTAATGGGTGGAGATCAGGGCACAATTTCTATCTTTCTAGTGTAGGTCTTACGCCCTAAATCTGGGACAGCTCTCACACAAATCTGACAACAAACTTTTAACCCAGAATGGAATTTGGGTCTTACATGTGTAACTCAGATGCTAACAGTTTGCTACAGGTGTGACCCATTTGCAATCCTAATTAGAGTCTTCAGAATTAAACAAACTTTGAGGCTGCTTAATCATCATGTAATTTAGGCCAAATAAGTATTTATAGAAACCCTTCATAAATGCTTATGCTAAAGAAATCAAGGAGATTACTCTGGCCTCAAGAGGATCAGCTTCTCGAGATACGATCTGTTGAAGAGCAACAACTGCCAATGATGCTGCAAGAATTGGGTCTCTGGCATTGTGTGGGCTTGCCGCATGCCCACCTTTGCCTTGAATTGTGGCTGTAAACATCCCAGCACCAGCGAGCATTGGACCGGGCCTCGAAGCAATAGCACCAGTGGGTATAGATGGCATAACATGTAGAGCAAAGATGGCATCAATCTTGTCAAGAGCACCGTGTTGTAACATATGATAAGCACCAGAATAACCCTCCTCACCAGGCTGGAAAACAAGCTTCACAGTTCCCTTTTAAAGAATGAGCAGCTCATTTAGACTTGGATAAGCAAAAGATAAGATGATAATAATAATAATAATAATAATAATAATAATAATAATAATAATAATAATAATAATAATAAAATGAATAAGAATTTGGACGCATCGTCTTATTAATTCATGGTGGATGTGACTGATACCTTCAATTTGTCTTTCCTAGATTGAAGCAACTTGGCTGCTCCTAGCAGCATAGCTATATGGGAATCGTGGCCACAGGCATGCATCTTGCCATCAATTTTGCTCCGATACTCCAAATCAGCGAGTTCCTTCCACATGGTAATTAAGATTGATTTCAAAAGAAGAGCTGAGTGATATTTACCTGAAGCTCAACAGTTTCATGAAGAAAAACATTAATTAATCCAAAGAAAAACCTTCACTATATGTCAAATATATTTGATGAGTTAATGGAATGAAGCTAGCTGTGGAGGCTAGAAAGGATCTTGTGTCCCGCAATGTGTTTTACTTCATTATCTACCCCAATGTGCATGTATGTATGCTTAAGAGGTTTAATTTGAGGCTGTGAGCTATGGAGAGAGACAAAATCCTTCGGGGTGGTGGGGCTTAGAGACTACAGTAAGTACACCCTTGAATTTAAGTGGAACAGCTACAACCTGCTTCAGCTGGAGCTGGTAATGGGATCCGATACTTGGAAAGACGTAAAGAGTAGGGGAAGAATATCTTAAAGTTTGGCCCTGTAACTGCATAATTCATCTAAAATTATTCTCTTTGCATTCTTACAAAAATCCATTCATCATAAACTGATCAAAATAAGGCTTTAACTGATTTCGTTAATTATGGACAACTGTGAGTGTTAATTTTCATATAGTATAATAAATTAATTACTCAAACCGATCAAAATAAAGTTGTAGCTTTAATCTTTTACACTTAATTCATGCATGCCACGTAATACAGAAATCATATACGCTGTGTTAGATATTGTTTTTCCATCATTTTTTTGAAGTTAACAAATATTTAAATTCAAAAATATAATATCAGAGCCGGGGGATCAGACTCGGTTATTTAATACGATGTTAGAGACAATTTTTATGAAATGAGATTAATTGGAATGACAAAATAGAAAAAAGAAAGGGAAGAACCAGAGAATAGAAAGGAAACAAAAGAAGAGAAACAGAGCTAGGAAATAAATATGGTGAAAAAGAGAGAAATGAGAAGAAATCGATTTAGGGACAGAAAAAAATAAAAGAAATCATTACATGCAACCAAACATCACATCTAACCATATATTTAACTACAATTAACCAACTATTCCTATATTTACTAATACTCTTACTACATAATAATTGATACTCGAAAGCTCGGATCGGATCATTCAATCGGGTTAAGGACACTAATTCTGGTGGAATTATCGTGTGTGATTGATTATGATGGAACGACATAAATTTAAGTGGGGTGGGGGAGTTTGTACCACCTCATTCATTTGTGTATATAAAAAATTAAGTTACTAACAAGTAACTTTAGTCATGAACTTTTGGGTAGTCATGTGGTGGGTGGTGCTAAGACTTTAGATACTATGCTGCCTGTAAATGAATTTGATTCGATTCGATTAGGACTTGACTCAAAAATTTGTTTCGGACTAAATTTGATCCAAGTCGTTTCAATAAACCTGGAGAGGGAGAGCATCCATTTCAGCACGGAGGGCGAAGAAGGGTTGAGCCCCAGAACCGATGGAAGCTACTACCCCGGTGTTGGCAACTGGCCAGGAGTATTGAATGCCAAGCGAGTCGAGTTCAGACCTGATGAGTTGACTCGTCCTGTGCTCCTCAAACCCCAGCTCCGGGTATTGGTGGATCTCCCGTCTCATACTTCTCACCCATTGCGAGAATTGGGGCTGTCTAGCCGATTCCAGTAGATCTCGACCCAGAGTCCCAACCATCTCGGAGTCCAACGAAGCAATAGCCCATGACGATTGGTACACTAGTATAAATGTCACCAAAATGGAGAAGAAAGACGACATGAAGAAGAAGAGGAAATTAACTTAAAAACATGAACTGAATTCCAATTTTAGTAAGAAGAGATTAACTTGAAAATATGAACTGAATTCCAATTTTAGTAAGAATTGAAATACAATCATCACGAAGTCATGTTACGTGAGACTTGTTGTCTTCTTCTAGTAATGGAGTATAATGTTATTGGCTCCGTAATAAAATACTACTACTATTATAAACATGGCATTAATTTTTTAAAAGAAAATTAGTTTTTAATACAAAATTTGAAATTATTATTTCCACTACCCCCAACAACCTCAAGAAATTTAAAGCAATTTCCCTATAAACAATGGTAACGTCGGTCTCATTGTCTCTTACCCTTCGTTTGGTTGGAAATTTTGATCACTTCTGTTTGTTACACTTGTCTCGTAGACTGTAGTAGTATCTTTTTATTCTTTAAGTTTACAAACTAAGAAACCATATCGTTGTCGTGAAATAAAATACTACCAAAATCCTAAATGTTATTTTTTTATTTATTATATATATATATATATATATATATATATCGTTTTTGTTTGTCTATAAAGTGACATAAAGTTTGTGTCATTAATTTTGTATTTGATTGGGAGAGGACGGCTTATGGACTACTAAAGTCGCCTGTAAAACTATAAAGAAATGGAAACATTCCGAAGATAGAAGATTAAGCTCTATAATGCAATTTTAACCATTTGATAATTAATTTGGAATCTAAATGCCGTATGAATACGACATATGTGGTGATGCATTTGAAAGTTGGACTTGTTACTCAACAGGTCATATATGTAAGTTTAAACCAGATCCAAATTTTTCATCATTTTACACTTGACTTAAGCCGCCTCCTTCGAGACCAAAACAGCCTTTTATCTAGTGTGAAATTTGTTTTGAAAACCAGATTTTGCCTGCCTATTTTATTTTGTGCGAGTGAGACCTAAAATATGTTACACGAAGTGCCCTAGAGAGACTTGATAACATGGCCATCCAAGTAAGAGATGGCAACCGTGGCATGAAGAGCTGCTCCGATAGGAAGAACCTCCTCATCAATAACAAAATTGGGTGAATGAAGCGGCTTATTTGAGTCAAGTGTATCGTTCCTTATACCAATGAAGAAAAATGCAGCTGCCATCTTCTGTGAATAAAAGCTGAAATCCTCGGCTGCCATAGTCACGGGAACCTTCTTCACTTTACTTTCACCTAGTAAGATTTCTCCCATCCTCTTTGCATGCCCATATAATGCTTCGTCATTAATTGTAGGAGGGTAAGGGCTCACTCTCCCCATCGAAAAGTCTACCACAGCAGTACATCTATGCACAGCTGCCTGTGTCTTGATTACCTGTTAATGAAAGAAAGTTATTGTGCTTGTACAATCACAGATAAAAATATAGTTGTACTACTATATATTCCAGTAAAAGAGCAATCAAGGCTTTAAGCATACGTAACAAAGGGGAATGGATTGCTCAAAGTAAATTCCTATAAATTAGATGCATATCATCTAATTTTGAACACTATCAGAGAACCTTGTGATATAGCAACCGTCCAAGATTTTTTGAAAACAGTTCATTTGTTTTTTATAAGAACATAAAGATACCTCTTTGATCCTTTGTTGGAGGAAAGATAGACCTTCTAATGTCATGCTTCGGAAACTGCCACCAAGTTTCACAGTCTCTGGGATTACATTCCCCGCATGACCACCATCAATGAAACTGACGGTGACCACCTATACAGGGTCACAAATCAATAATTGCTATCAGATCCTGCTATTATTCAAAGTGCAAACGCACAACATAAAAGATGAGTACCGTCATAGCCATCCATAAATTACAATTATTGTGCAACTGTGCCAGCCTCATCCCTGGTTTAAGTGAGAGAGATACAAATGAATCATGAAATTCTTTAAAACTAAGAAATGTTAATCAAATTACCCTGGCCTCAAGAGGATCTGTCTCCCGTGAGACAATTTGTTGGAGTGCAAGAATTGACAAGGCTGCAGCCAGTATTGGATCTTTAGTTGCATGTGGTTCAGCTGCATGTCCACCTATCCCTTGAATTACTGCTGAAAACCTGGCTGAGCCAGCAAGCAGTGGACCAGGTCTTGAACCAATTGTACCGGTGGGTAAATCTGGCCAAACATGTAAACCAAATATGGCCTGTACTTTATCTAGATATCCCTCTTGTAACATATGATAAGCACCAGCATGGCCCTCTTCACCCGGTTGGAAGACGAGGTTAATAGTGCCCTTTGATATGATAGTAAACAATTTCATTAGTTACAAAAAGATGAAGACCATCTAAAAAACTTATGTTTTTAGTTTTTGACTTTGGAATCCTCATATCACTTCTTGATGAAATTGTGATTCTAATCTAACCTTTAACTCGTCCTTTTTGCCATGAAGTAATTTAGCAGCTCCAAGCAGCATTGTAACATGTGCATCATGGCCACAAGCATGCATTATACCGTCGATCCTGCTCTTATGTTCCCATTCTACCAGTTCCTTCCAAATGCAAATTTGGTTTCAAGAGATTAGACTAGACTACATGAATAGATACATTTTTATTTCCCAAGGAGACTCTGAAAGGCACCAGAAAATGGACCAAAACAAAGAAGATAAGAGTGACAAGAGCAACCCAGCAGAGTTTAGCTTCATAAGCTTACTCAGGAATAATGATGGAGATTGGAGCGTAGTTATGTGGATTCCATGTAAAATTGGAGAGGCCACTAGCTCCAGTGCTAATCTACAAAAGCTTGTACACCCTCAAACAGAGAGAACTTCATGGTGCAATTGTGGAGGCTAAATCTTTCATTTCAGTGCAATATCAAAGAAAGAGACCTTGGGTCCACCCTCAAGTTTTCTTGCAAAGAACTTACAGCACTCTAATCCACTCTTTGAGAGAGAGCAATTCATGCGCTGAAAAGCTCATTAGAATGGGGCCCAAACAACCATGCCATGTACCAAAACAGCTTTTGCTGATTGTATTGGCATCAGAAATTTTCATTTCCATATATTTCACAGTGCGGCTGTAAAGAATATGAGACATAACAAAAATAGAATGGACCAGAATTGAACAAATTCTGCCTGGCCATAAAGTTTCCAGTTTAGCATTTAATATCAAGTATTCACTTCTAAAACTTACCAAATTTTATTCTTTTTCTTTTTATTACAATTCATATTTCATAACCATTTGCAACTAAAACTGGATGTAATAATTATCATCCTTCAGCTTTCCAAATACATCCATTTGTTGCAGGAATTTGTTATTCTACCTATGTATTTCCTTTCCAAATATATTTAAACATAATGCATGCAGATAAACGAATGCGAATGCGTTCCGTGTGTTTGTGTATTTGTCTGTGCCATACATACGTACATAGTTTACACACATACATACATACATACATAGAGAGAGAGAAACCTGAATAGGAAGGGCATCCATGTCAGCTCGAAGAGAAAAGAAAGGGGGTTCCCCAGAGCCAATGGAAGCGATCACCCCAGTCTTGGCCACTGGCCAGGTGTACCGGATTCCAAGCGAATCAAGTTCCGATCTGATGAGTTGACTCGTGTTGTGCTCTTCAAATGAAAGTTCTGGGTACTCATGCAACCTCCTTCGTACCCTTTTCAACCACCCAAAGAAGTCTACATCCCTTGCCGATTCCAGCATATGCCTACTCAGTAACTCAGTTTTCGATTCCAACCCATTCGTATCTACAGCCCATAAACTGGAATTTCGTGTACACAATAACAGCACCAAATAACAGAAACGCCGGAGCCTTTCCATTCGATCAACTGCTAGCTACGTTTTGGGGATTAATTTTGTTTTCAAAACACCGCTGATCCAGTATGTTTGGATAGCTGGAGGAAAGAGTAAGACAAAAGTAGAAAACAGAACATTTCTCAATTTTTTATGGTGAAGGGTATATTGGAATGGAAAATGTGTTGATGTACTCCAACAAAATATCTGCTACTAGTATTTCTTACACCCCAATCCACAGTTTATTAGTCATTTTCCTCATAAATAACCAACTAGCTACTTGATACATTTTCGATTCCATTTACAGCCATCAATTAAGCAATATTATCAATGTCATTCGCTATCAACATACTCAATGTCCATTACGTTCTTTTGAAAACATTATACATACCAATTTCACAAACTTATAGACTGATTCATAATACCAAAAAGTAATTTGAGAGTATCTCTAGGACATCAAGAAAGTAATATCGTGTTCATCCAAACAAATAAATATTCTGCTTTGTTCCTTGTGAATTCCAAACAAGGTGCACAATATTATTGTGTAAGAAATATTCTCCTATTTCTTGCAATTGATAAGCCTAACTTTGAATAAAACGTGTTGATTTTTGGTAAACTAATCAGCTTTTCTTTTTTTACATTAGTTGCATACAAGTTGATATTGTTTAAGTAAGCTTTTCAGTGTGTCTCAACATGTCCATCAAAGTATGAGATTGCAACAGCAGCATGGAGAGCTGCTCCGATTGGAAGAACCTCCTCATCAATTATCAAGTGAGGCGTGTGCAACGCATTACCGGATCTCAAGGTTTCATTCTGTATCCCGATAAAAAAGAAGGCAGCTGCCATCTTCTGGGAATAGAAGCTGAAATCTTCTGCTGCCATACTCTCTGTGACAAGCTGCACATTGGTTTCACCAAGCAAATTTTCTCCAACCATTTTTGCATGTTCATACATTTGTTCATCGTTAACTGTTACTGGATAAGGCCTCAGTTTCTCCTCCAAGAAGTCTACAACTGCAGTACACTGGTGCACAGTTGCTTGCATCTCTATGACCTGTTAGTACCACATTTACATAAGTATCTCTCTCCTATAAATAATTCACAAACACTATAGAGGCCAATAGGAAGTCTAGAATCAGGATGTTTCTCTATTCTAGTCTTGCTAATGTAATAATTAAATAGCTGTGAGATACAAAATAGCCTCTTGCCGAGTCTTTGACTAGATGGTACGACACTCCCTTTTAACCAAGCCCCTCATGGCTCAATAGTAAAAGAACTACTCACAAGGCTTGGGTGGACGAATTCTTGGGATCCATTCTTGCCAAAGGCAAGAATGTTAAATTTCAGTCTAATATAGAAAAGAAAAAAAAAATAGCCCCCTATTTACTGGAGTTGGCAGCAATTACACGGATTCAAGTTGGGGGACATTTCAGACCTCTTTCTTTAAAATTTTGTGCAAGCCCCTTTCTTGTGATTTTAAATTGTTGCATGGAAATTTTATAAAACTGAACTTAATCAAGAAATATACATATACAAAGTAATGATTTTTAGTAGCCCCTTCTGTCGTTTAAACTGAAGCATGAAACTGCTTAAAACTGAACCATACTGAAAAATCCTGTGTCGGTTTATTGGTTCTTTTTATTTGTGCAAGACACACCCACAATTACCTCTTTGATCCTTTGCTGAACGTGGGAGAAACCATCAGTAGTCATGGTCCGATAAGTGCCTCCAAATTTCACAGTCTCGGGTATCACATTTCCTGCTTGACCACCCTCGATGAATCCAACTGAGACCACCTGTATTCAAGTGGAAACAATCAAACAACATTATTCCACTTAACAAATTAAGAAAAAAGGTTATTTATTAAGCTTTAATTGTTTGACAAAATATTGTGTAATAATGCTGTTGAAAGGGAAATCACCCTGGCCTCTAAAGGATCAGTCTGGCGTGAAACTATCTGTTGGAGTGCAAGGATTGCCATAGATGCAACAAGAATGGGGTCTCTAGTTTTATGTGGGCTTGCTGCATGTCCACCTTTCCCTTGAATACTAGCTACAAATCTGCCAGAGCTGGCCATCAATGGACCAGGTTTAGAACCTATCATACCAGTAGGAATGCTTGGATCAACATGTAATCCAAAAATGGCTTGACACCCATCTAGAGCGCCTTCTTTTAGAATATGGTAAGCTCCAGCATGACCCTCTTCTCCAGGTTGGAAGACAAGTTTAATAGAGCCCTTAAAATAGGTTTCAAACAATGATTACCAGAAATATATTCATGGTACCAGAACTCATTATTCATGGTTTCAAATGATTATGTGATTGTAAGCTTACCTTTAATTCAGCCCTTTTGCTTTGAAGCAACTTAGCTGCTCCAAGCAACATTGTTGTGTGAGCATCATGACCACAAGCATGCATTTTGCCATCAATCTTGCTCTTATGCTCCCAGTCAACCAATTCCTGCAAAATGAATATGTTGGTCTTTGTTCACAGCAATTAACAAGAATGAATAAGAGTGGGAAAGAAATAACAACACTAATGACACTCCAAATACCGCATCAGTCAGACTATTCCCTCCATCATGAAATTTAGAAGTTTTATGTATTAGAGACTTGACACTAGACTTCTAGAGGCAACTTATTGTTAGTGTGCCTATATCATCATCCGACAGAAAGAGGGAGAACTACCAAGAGAAAAAAGAAAAGAAAATCAAACTAACAAGGAGATCGAGTAATGTTTTTAATTAGTAGATGGTTAGTGGCTGCCTTGATAGCAGCAATTGCGTCGATACCCGTGAAGAAAAGTAATGTTTTAGCACACGTTAGCAAATTTGGCATCAATTATCAAGTATTCACTTCAATATCATACCAAAGTTTACTCGTTTAATTATTTTACAATCTATAACAATTTACAAGTAAAAATGGATGCAAGAACAATCTTCTTTCAGTTCTACATATTCATTCCGTTGTTGCAAAAAATGTGTTTTATCATACCTACGTGGCTACGTATTGATTTCAACATACATCTTGACATAACAAATGCAAATTAACGAACACGTTGCATTTGTTTGTGTGTGCAATATATACATTCACACACACACACACACACACACACATATATAGAGAGAGAGACCTGAATAGGAAGGGCATCCATGTCAGCTCGAAGAGAGAAGAATGGTGGATCACCAGAGCCAATGGAAGCAACCACCCCAGTCTTAGCCACTGGCCAGTTGTACTGGATTCCAAGTGAGTCAAGTTCCAGCCTGATGAGCTGACTCGTTTTGTGCTCTTCAAATGCAAGTTCTGGGTACTCATGCAACCTCCTTCGAACCCTTTTCAACCAGCCAAAGAAGTCCACCTCTCTCGCCGATTCCAGCAGCTGCCTACTCAGTAACCCAATCTCCGATTCCAACCCATTTGTCTCCACAACCGACGAATTCGAATTTTGGGGACAAAATAACAACACCAGAAAACAGAAAAGCCAGAATTTCTCCATGTATAAATGTTGGTGATAACTCGTTTGATTAACTGCTTACCACGTTTGGGGAAACACTACCACCACAGGTAAAGAAAACAAGGAAAGAGGAAATTAGGACGTTTTCTCAATTTTTTCTAGTAAAGCAAGAATTGATTATTACAGAAGAACATGAATAATGTTAAAGAGGGAGCAGAAAGGGGTTAAAGAAAAAACAAATGAACAGAATATCTATATGTCTATTGTATTCTAGAAAATGGCAAAAAACTACGTCAAATTATTCAGACAATTAAAGGCGCTTAAGAAACTACGTCAAATTATTCAGCAAAAGGCAGTACAAGGTAAATTTGATTTTTAGGCATATTCAAATTCTGCTACAAGAACACAATTTTATAAGCAGATAGAAATTATAGTACTCCGTATTTTACTCAGTCTGCTTTCTTTCCGGCATGATGACAAACGCCAGGGTATACAAAATATCAACACTCAAGGGACGAATATCGTTATGATACCAATTTGGACCTCCCCTCTTGGATAGCTAGGGAAATAGAGGCCGATTTGGTTTGAGCTTATATATCAGGGCTACCTATATTCCAGATCGGAAAGGACTACCTAGAGGCCAGATTAAAATCCATATGATACCAATGTCACATTGTAATTGGGTATCTGTAGAGAACAACTGGAAGTAAGAGTAGCAGCAGCAGGGTCTCATTAGCAATATAAGAGAGAACAGGGGATGTTACCTCAGAGTTTGTAGGAGTCTGCAGAACGTCCCTTTCCCATCCGAATAAACCCAGCTAAAACCTCAAAGCTAAATGTTACGATAAATGAAAGACCCAGCCGCCCAGGGATGCTCTGATACATTAATAAAGGGCAAAAAGCATTTTTATCTCGTTGTGGCGTGGTCGCAGTGTTTTAAATAATTAACTAGTGTATTTTTTAAATATTCAACTAATCTATTATACTTTTTAAAAATTTATAATTAAGTCATTTCTTCTAATTTTTTGGACCGACGTTAAATAATTATATACGTAATATTTAAAAAAAAAATTAAAAAATTATTATTTGCTGATGTGACAACACATAAAAAATAATAAAATAAAATTATTAATTATATGACAAAAAATAATTAAAATAATAATAAAATTAAAATAAATATTTTAATTTATTTTTTAATAAGTCAAACCCTCTTCATCTTCTTCCTCACCAAAATTATTGATACACTTAACATGTCTAAAACAATGCAAGTGTCTACTGAAATTGATGGCATGGATCAGACTCAACAAACCCAGGACAATGTAGCAGAAAATATAACAGATGACCAAGACAAGGATGACCAAGAAGACAATGTGATGGTCCAGGACATGGTGAACCAGGAAGAGTTGATGGAAACAGAGGTTGCAGAGCAAGTGGAAAGGGAGGAGAAGGAATTAGAAGATTTAGTTACACTAAACAAGCTCAGGAGATCAAGGAGGGAAATTAGAGAACTCACTTGGATGAGAGGGTACGTTAGGGGTAAAAAGGGGAATATTTAAAATAGTAGAGTTTCTTGATAGATATGCCAGCTAGGCTATCCAGGTGATGTAATAAAGGACCAATCAAAATGAGGAGTTTATTTATCTAGATTTCTGTAGCAATGATAGTATTAAAACATTCTCATGTAATCAGAAATGGGCATTGAATGATATAAAACTTTCCTCTTTTATCTATTTTCTCTGTTTTTCTTTAGTCTAGCTGTAGACTGTAAACTACAGCAACATTTGGTGCTTTCATTGAGAGGTATCATGGCTGAACATAATAGGGTCGAATAACTGTTGGAGCAATTTAACCAACAGTTCTCCCAATTTGCTCAGACTTTTACTCAGCAATTTCAACAAACTATGACTACACTGATTCAAGATCAACTGCAGAACTGGAGACAAGCAGCAACTCACACAGATCGGAACCTAGAAAATCAAGATCCACCGGTCAATCAGGCTCATAGACGACCTGATGATGCATACCGGAAAGCTAAAGTGAATTTTCTAAGATTTGAAGATGGAGATCCGACCGAGTGGTTGTATAAGGTCAATAAATACTTTGACTACCATCAGATTTCTGAATATAGTAAGCTGTCTCTAGCTGTCCTTCATCTTGATGGTGCAGCTTCTAGTTGGTTTCAGTGGATGGAGACTAACCATTTGGTAAGATCGTGGACTGAGTTTATTTTACAAATGAAAATTAGATTTGGACCCTCTCCTTATGACGACCCTAACACCCAACTTACCAAGTTAAGGCAAACAAGTACTGTGGCTGATTATGAATCAAAATTTCAACAGATTTCTAATAAGATTTATGGTTTACCAGAGTCATTTCTTAAAGGTTGTTATGTGGGTGGTCTTAGAGGGGATATTCAGTGTGAGGTTATTGGAGCACAACCATATAATCTGCAACATGCTATTGGGTTATCCAAATTATATGAGGGAAAGTTTGGGGCTGGAAGGGCTCAAAATTTCCAACCTAGAAGCAATAGTACTCTTACTATGATTGGGGCTAAGTCTCAAAATAGCTCTGTTAGTAAGAATGCTATAGTACCCTATGGAACACCTATAGCAGCTGAAAAGAGTTTCAGTTCCATACCAACTCCTTATCACCGATTGCCTATCAGAAAGCTTACTTATGCAGAAAGACAAGCTAAATTGGAGAAGGGACAGTGCTTTAACTATGAGGAAGCTTGGCACAAGGGACACAATTGTAAGGGCCAAATGTCACTTTTATTATTGGATGGGGTGGTACCTGACGGTTGTGAAGGAATAGAGCAGAATAACATTGATGGGATAGGAAATGAAGAAGCTGAAGTTGTTCAAAACCCAGAGGTGGGAAACCTGTATGTCTTGATAGGTTCACCTAACACTAGATGCTTAAGGATGATGGGGCATGTTGGAGAAAAGACTTTGCAGATATTGATTGATGGAGGAAGTAGTCATAATTTCATCCAAACTAGAGTTGCAAATTACTTGGGGCTAGACATCATACCATCACCACAATTTTCTGTCATTGTGGGAAATGGTGATACCCTCAAGTGTGTGGGGCAGTGCACTCAGGTTCTTTTTGAGATTCAAGGGAACAAATTCACAGCTGATTTCTTTGTGATAGACCTCCATGGAGCAGATTTGGTCCTAGGGGTGGCTTGGCAGGAAGGTTTTGGTGAATTGAGGATCAACTACCAACAGGCCTACATAAAGTTTTGTCATGAAGGTCAAGAAATCTGTTTACAAGGGGAAAAAATTGATTCAACTTCTATTGCAGCCAATCACCTTCATCAGTTGTTCAAAAAAAAAGAGATAGCTCAGTGTTATCTATTACAGCTTATACAATCTTCCACCACCAACATTGTTACACACCCTGACCCAATTTCCATCACCTCCAGCCTTCATTCCATACAAACCACAGAACATCCCATACCAGCCATTACCAATCTTCTAAAACAGTTCAAAGAGGTATTTCAGGAATCCACTAAACTACCACCTACCAGAATTTTTGACCATCACATACCTACACAACCAAATTCACAACCTATTAATGTTAGGCCCTACAGGTTCCCTCATTTCCAGAAAACTGAGATTGAACAACAAATACATGGAATGCTACAATCAGGACTGATCAGGCCTAGTAACAGTTCATACAGTTCTCCTGTCCTTCTGGTTAAAAAAAAGATGGGACTTGGAGGTTATGTGTGGACTACAAGGCTCTAAATGTAGTCACATTGAAAGATAGGTTTCCCATACCTACTGTGGATGAACTGTTAGATGAACTACAAGGTGCAAGGTACTATTCTAAAATTGATCTCAGATCTGGTTATCACCAAATCAGAATGGCTGTGGAAGATGTTCATAAGACAGCTTTTGTAAGACCCCAATTTTTATAAATAAAGATGAATTTTCTATAAATATCATTTTTGAATATTATGGAGTTAATTTGATATAATGTTATAGTTGTGGGTAATATTTATAAATTTTGCAAAGTACGCAAGTTGTTATATAATATTGGTCGGGGAATATTCGTTTTAACAGGGAATATTCGTACAACGACACAATCATTGGTGGACCCCACAACAGAATTATTGTCGGATTGAGAAAACGACAAAGATAGTTTATTAAAAATAACGGCGGAAGTTTTACCATTGTTACTGTTGAACTACTCGGTAGTAAAAGTACAGTAATACGTGTGGTTGCATAGTAGCACTCGGTATTGATTATTAATGCTTATGTGAGAAGTCACTCAGTTTGATTCCATTATTGTCAGTTAATAATATGAATTATTTAGCGATAATGACGTTTTGTTTTATTCGTATTATTAACGTAATAAAACAGAAACATCTTTTTATATAAAACAAAATACTTTATTAAAGTTATTCTATAAATAGAATATATTATATTTCATTTAAAAGATTTTTCTTTAAATATGGACCGTCAGATTAAAGTAATCAATCTGGACCGTTCATGGATTAGTTACTATGCATTCTATTTTTCTATAAATAGCAGCTCATTCCTTCATTATTTCTTACGAATTCACTGAACTCTAGAGAGAGAAACTATAGAGAGAAACTATAGAGAGAGAGAAGAAGAGTATTCTGCTACTTAACTACTTCCTTACTTCAGCTCTTCTTTAAAACGGTAAGGGGTGTTATTCTTTCTTATTCATGAAGAGAACTGTTGTTATTCCATTTCTTATTATTCTGTTGGAATAACCTGTATACGCGGATCTACCCTATACTTGGTGACATTCTTCTATTATTCTGTTGGAACATCCTGTCTGTGTGTTTTACACCGGACCTGGTTCCGTTTTTATTATTATTCTGTTGGAACATCCTGTCTGTGTGTTTTACACCGGACCTGGTTCCGTCTTGTTATTATTCTGTTGGAACATCCTGTCTGTGTGTTTTACACCGGACCTGGTTCCATTATTTATTATTCTGTCGGAATATCCTGTCTGTGCGTTTACGCCAGACCTGGTTCCATTATTATTATTCTGTTAAGAATAACCTGACTGTGCGGTCTATCGCATGCATGGTGATTTCTTTTGTTATTCCATTTTTTATTATACTCAGTTGATTAAAACTTTGACTTCTATACTCCATGAAATTGGTGGAATATCCTTGATATTTGTGCTTCATCTAGTATCTATTCATGAAAATATTCTTCTGATCATTCTTGAATTTTACTCCACAAAACAGTATCATGTTGACAATTTGGACGTTGTTAATTCCTGGATAAATTAATTCTTGAACTTGTTTTATTGAATTCTTATATCATTGTCATCATCCTCATGTTTATAAAATGTTGAAAGTCATCTGTGGCATGTAGTGCATAGATGGACTTGGTATGATTATGACCAGGGATTATTCGGTATAATCATGACCGTAATGTTACAAATGATGTGGTAAAAGTCCTCATTGGCCCGTAGTGCATTGATGGACAGTTGTTGGCATGATCATGACCATTAATGAATACACGAATATCCTTGGCCGTAGTGCAGGGGTGATTCGATGATGTGGATTATTTTATTAAGCTGAGTCTCAGCGATCGCAGTGTTGAAAAACCTTTTAAATCATAAAAGATAGTAGAGTTTATTTTCTACTTGACTCTTTTAATGGATTGCTTGTTCCGCTGCAGTTAAACTTGATGTCTATTATATTTTATCAGTTTAACATTGTTGAAGGCTAATGATAATTTATTCTGCATTATCTTAGTCATAATATTTCTTACTGGGCTAGTTGAGCTCACCCTTTCTTTCACTGTTCTCTTCAGGAAATGAGAACGTAGCTGGGGCAAGTCGGGGAACGGAGTGATGGTCCGAATGATAGTATTAGTTAGTAGTCCTCACTATTCTATGTAATGGTGTGTTAATAAATGTAATGAGGACTCCTTTTGAGTATGAATACTCTCTAGAAGATAATATTTGTATTCAAACTCACAGTTTATGTTTTGTCGTATTGTACACGACAGTTGTATTAGTAAGTTGTATTTGTATTCTGTACTATGTATCTGACGACCCAAGATGGGTGATGTATACCTAATTTTGGGGGCGTCACAGTTGGTATCAGAGCTTAGGGATATGATCCCTGGCTAAGATGTGAGAATAGAACTAGGAGGGGAGAGACGGGGAATTCCTTCGCTAGTATGACATACCTAAGTTTATTTGCATGGTATTTAATTGGTCGGTCATAATATAAGGATAATATATGACATATCAATTAATTTTTATTTTGTGGCAGTATCTGAAAATGGCATCCGAGAATGTTGAGAATAGCAATGGAGCACAGACGACTGTTGATTCACCACATATCAATAATCATGATAATGTGCATCAGGAAGGTGTCAATCCTCATGCAAACAACAACACTGACCAAATGATGAATGATCAAATGTTCAGAGGCTTTATGCAATTCATGCAACAACAGGTGAAAGCGGCTCCTGTCCACAACGTAGGTGGAAATACTGGAAACTCTCAGGCGGTCACCGCTAAACAGTTTAAGGAGCTGGGACCACCGGAGTTTAAGGGAGAACCCAAACCACTTGTAGCTGAAACATGGATAAAGCAGATCACCAAGATATTTGATGTCTTGGGTTGCTCCGAGGAGCAAAAGGTTCCCTTTGCCGCCTTTATGTTGCGAGGAGAGGCAGATTACTGGTGGGAATCGATAAAGCGTACTCAACCTGCCGCACTGAAGATGTCCTGGGAGAAGTTCCAAGAGCTGTTTAACGACAAATACTTTCCCGAGAGTATTCGTCACATGAAGGAGGTGGAGTTCATCAAATTGGAGCAGAATAATATGACCGTGTCGCAGTACGAGGCAAAATTTGCAGAGTTATCCCGGTTTGCGTCCCACCTGGTGGATAATGAAGAAAGAATGACGCGGATGTTTTTAAGAGGTTTGAAGCCGGAGATACGTCAACATCTTGTTTCTCATAAACTGTGTTTGTATTCAGATGTTGTAAATAGGGCTCAGTTGGTGGAGGCGATAACGAGACAACGCAACCAAAAGAGAGCAGCCGACAAAATGATAATACCAGTGAAAGCAGTCATCGAAGCGGTGACAACAAGCGTGGAGGGAATCAACAGGCCAGAAATGGTAACCACTTCGGTGGTAATCAGGGCCAAAACAATAAAAATGGGCATTTCAAGAAGAGGAGATTCAACAATGATGGAAAGACGTCAGCACCAGCACCTGTCGTTAAGGAAGGAGAACGACCACCTATCATATGTTTCAAATGCGGAGGGGAGGGGCACATCAGTCCAAACTGCGCGATGCCGTCCAAAGCATGTTATAATTGTGGAAGAGAAGGTCATTTAGCCCGATTTTGTCGTTTACCGAAGACAAATTCAGTTAGGATGGAGGCACCAAAAGCCGTCCCAGAAAAGTCAAAACCGGTTGTGCAAGGGAGAGCGTTTGTTGTGAACTCCCAGAGAACAAGGAACCCGAATGAGGTCATCACGGGTAAGCTTATCATAAACTCTAAAGAAGTTTATACTTTATTTGATACCGGTTCAACCCATTCTTTTATTTCTCCTACTTGCGCTCATCGATTAAATTTGATTCCGGAGAAATTAGACTTTGACTTATCTGTGGAAACTCCATTGGGAGAAACCTTCATTACCTCCACTGTTTATAAGTCTTGTTTGGTTCAAGTTGGTACCCACACATTACCTATCGATCTGATTTCATTAAAAATACTTGCATTTGACGTGATTCTAGGGATTGATTGGTTAACTACTCATTATGCAAAAATTGATTGTTTTCGTAAGGTTGTTAGTTTTCATATTCCTAATCGACCTATTATGCGAATTCAAGCAACCAAACCATTAAAATCAATCGCTGTCATCTCAAGCCATAAAGCTATTCGTTTATTGAAAAACGGATGTCAAGCTTTCTTAGCTCATGTCACAGATCTAAACAAAAATACGTCAGCTTTGAATGATATTTCTATTGTTAATAAATTCCCTGACGTATTCCCTGAAGAACTTCCTGGCCTACCCCCAGAGCGTGAAATTGAATTTTGTATCGATCTTGAACCCGGTACAAAACCCATTTCCAAAGCCCCATATCGAATGGCTCCTATTGAACTTCAGGAGTTAAAGATCCAACTGCAGGAATTGTTAGACATTGGTTTTATTCGTCCTAGTACTTCTCCTTGGGGTGCTCCTGTTCTGTTCGTGAAGAAGAAAGATGGGAGTATGCGACTTTGTATTGATTATCGGGAGTTGAATCATGTCACCATCAAAAATAGGTACCCATTGCCACGTATTGATGACCTGTTTGACCAGTTGCAAGGAGCACAATTCTTTTCAAAGATCGATCTTCGTTCTGGATATCATCAGCTGAAGGTTAGAACTGAGGATATTCCAAAGACGGCTTTTAGAACTCGGTACGGGCATTATGAATTCCTAGTCATGTCCTTTGGATTGACTAATGCTCCTGCTGCCTTCATGGATATGATGAACCGGGTATTCAAGGAATATTTGGATCACTTTGTGGTCGTCTTTATCGATGACATCCTTGTTTATTCCAAAAGCCGTGAAGATCATGAGCAACACTTGAGGCTGGTACTCCAAAAGCTTCGTGAATACAAACTTTATGCCAAGTTGAAGAAATGCGAGTTCTGGCTGAAGGAGGTAGCATTCCTTGGGCACGTAGTATCAAGTCGTGGAATATCGGTTGACCCGGCAAAGATTGAAGCTATTCAAAGCTGGGAGCAACCTAAATCAGTGACCGAAGTACGTAGCTTTCTTGGTTTAGCTGGTTATTATCGGAGATTCGTGGAAGGATTTTCTCGAATCGCTACTCCATTAACTCAGCTGACTCGGAAAGATACAAAGTTTGGTTGGAGCGAAGAATGTGAGCAGAGTTTTCAAGAACTCAAGAGGAGACTCATTTCAGCACCTGTTCTAACAATACCATCTGGCTCGGAGGGATTTGTCATCTACAGTGATGCTTCGAGCAAAGGGTTGGGATGCGTTCTCATGCAACATGGAAAAGTCATAGCCTATGCATCAAGACAACTCAAGGAATATGAGAGGAATTATCCTACTCATGATCTAGAGTTGGCAGCTGTTGTCTTTGCACTTAAAATTTGGAGGCATTACTTGTATGGGGAGAAAGTGGAGATCTTTACGGATCATAAAAGCCTCAAATATTTCTTCACTCAAAAGGAACTCAACATGCGACAACGACGTTGGCTTGAACTGTTGAAAGATTATGATCATACCATTCAATACCATCCTGGAAAAGCGAACGTGGTAGCTGACGCATTGAGTAGAAGATCATATGCGGGTACAAGTGCGATATTGTCAACACAAAGGCCCATTTTGTGTGATTTGCAAAGGATGGAGATAGAGTTAAAGACTCCAGGGACCCATGTGATGATGGCGAATATACGAGTAGAACCGACTTTAATCGATAAAGTTAAAGCTGCTCAAGCTACAGACCTGGAGCTGATGCGTATGAAGAAGAAAGTGCAAGAAGGTGCTATGCCGGAAGCAAGAATCGATGAAGAAGGAATACTTCGAGTCAACTCCAGACTTTGTGTTCCTAACAACCCTGATTTAAAGTATGAAATCATGATGGAGGCGCACAACACACCGTTTGCAATCCATCCTGGAAGTACCAAAATGTATCATGATCTTCGTCATACATTTTGGTGGAGCAATATGAAGAGAGAGATAGCGTTGTTTATCTCAAGGTGTCTAACTTGTCAACGAGTCAAAGCGGAGCATCAAGTACCAAAAGGTCCATTGCAACCACTTGAAATTCCAGAATGGAAGTGGGAGCACATTACCATGGATTTCGTTACCGGTCTTCCTAGGGTTTCTCAAGGTATTGATGCGATTTGGGTCATTGTTGATAGATTGACCAAGTCTGCTCATTTCTTACCGATACGAGAAACTTATACACTTGAACGTCTTGCTCGTATGTACATAAACGAGATTGTAAGACTGCATGGTATGCCAGTATCCATAGTTTCTGATCGAGACCCAAGATTCACTTCACGATTTTGGGTTAGTTTACAAAAAGCTATGGGCACGGAGTTACGATTTAGTTCAGCATATCATCCTCAGACGGACGGACAATCAGAGAGGACTATTCAAACTCTTGAAGATCTATTAAGACTCTGTGTCTTTGACTTCAAGGGAAGTTGGGACAAGTTCTTACCATTGGTGGAGTTTTCCTACAACAACAGTTATCAAGCAAGTATTGGCATGGCTCCATTCGAAGCATTGTATGGAAGAAAATGTCGTTCTCCAGTATGCTGGGATGAGGTGGGCGAAGCAACGTTGTTGGGACCGGAGTTGGTACGTATGACTACAGAAAAGATTCAAACGATCCGACAACGTATAAAAACCTCACAAGATCGACAAAAGAGTTATGCTGATCTTCATCGAAAGGACGTGGAATTTGATGTAGGAGATCATGTGTTCTTACGTGTTGCTCCATGGAAAGGAGTTACGAGATTTGGAAAGAGAGGAAAGCTAAATCCTCGATTCATCGGTCCATTTTTAATCCTCGATCGAGTAGGAACTGTGGCTTATAGACTCGCTTTACCGCCAAGTATGTCTCGTGTTCATAACGTTTTCCACATATCCATGTTACGCAAATATGTGGAAGACCCGAACCACATTATTGAGTTAGAACCGGACGAAATAGCGGAGGATTTGACGTATGAAGAAGTTCCTGTTCAAATCTTGGATAAGAAGGAACATATTCTACGCTCCAAGGTTATACCTCAAGTCAAAGTTTTGTGGAGAAACCACGATGTTGAGGAAATGACTTGGGAGTTAGAATCAGAAATGAAATCAAGGTATCCTTACCTCTTCGACATACCAGGTACGTACCCTAATTTCGAGGGCGAAATTTCATAAGAAGGGGAGGTTGTAAGACCCCAACTTTTATAAATAAAGATGAATTTTCTATAAATATCATTTTTGAATATTATGGAGTTAATTTGATATAATGTTATAGTTGTGGGTAATATTTATAAATTTTGCAAAGTACGCAAGTTGTTATATAATATTGGTCGGGGAATATTCGTTTTAACAGGGAATATTCGTACAACGACACAATCATTGGTGGACCCCACAACAGAATTATTGTCGGATTGAGAAAACGACAAAAATATTTTATTAAAAATAACGGCGGAAGTTTTACCATTGTTACTGTTGAACTACTCGGTAGTAAAAGTACAGTAATACGTGTGGTTGCATAGTAGCACACGGTATTGATTATTAATGCTTATGTGAGAAGTCACTCAGTTTGATTCAATTATTGTCAGTTAATAATATGAATTATTTAGCGATAATGACGTTTTGTTTTATTCGTATTATTAACGTAATAAAACAGAAACATCTTTTTATATAAAACAAAATACTTTATTAAAGTTATTCTATAAATAGAATATATTATATTTTATTTAAAAGATTTTTCTTTAAATATGGACCGTCAGATTAAAGTAATCAATCTGGACCGTTCATGGATTAGTTACTATGCATTCTATTTTTCTATAAATAGCAGCTCATTCCTTCATTATTTCTTACGAATTCACTGAACTCTAGAGAGAGAAACTATAGAGAGAAACTATAGAGAGAGAGAAGAAGAGTATTCTGCTACTTAACTACTTCCTTACTTCAGCTCTTCTTTAAAACGGTAAGGGGTGTTATTCTTTCTTATTCATGAAGAGAACTGTTGTTATTCCATTTCTTATTATTCTGTTGGAATAACCTGTATACGCGGTCTACCCTATACTTGGTGACATTCTTCTATTATTCTGTTGGAACATCCTGTCTGTGTGTTTTACACCGGACCTGGTTCCGTTTTTATTATTATTCTGTTGGAACATCCTGTCTGTGTGTTTTACACCGGACCTGGTTCCGTCTTGTTATTATTCTGTTGGAACATCCTGTCTGTGTGTTTTACACCGGACCTGGTTCCATTATTTATTATTCTGTCGGAATATCCTGTCTGTGCGTTTACGCCGGACCTGGTTCCATTATTATTATTCTGTTGGAATAACCTGTCTGTGCGGTCTATCGCATGCATGGTGATTTCTTTTGTTATTCCATTCTTTATTATACTCAGTTGGTTAAGTTTTGACTTCTATACTCCATGAAATTTGTGGAATATCCTTGATATTTGCGCTTCATCTAGTATCTTTTCATGAAAATATTCTCCTGATCATTCTTGAATTTTACTCCACAAAGCAGTATCATGTTGACAATTTGGACGTTGTTAATTCCTGGATAAATTAATTCTTGAACTTGTTTTATTGAATTCTTATATCATTGTCATCATCCTCATGTTTATAAAATGTTGAAAGTCATCTGTGGCATGTAGTGCATAGATGGACTTGGTATGATTATGACCAGGGATTATTCGGTATAATCATGACCGTAATGTTACAAATGATGTGGTAAAAGTCCTCATTGGCCCGTAGTGCATTGATGGACAGTTGTTGGCATGATCATGACCATTAATGAATACACGAATATCCTTGGCCGTAGTGCAGGGGTGATTCGATGATGTGGATTATTTTATTAAGCTGAGTCTCAGCGATCACAGTGTTGAAAAACCTTTTAAATCATAAAAGATAGTAGAGTTTATTTTCTACTTGACTCTTTTAATGGATTGCTTGTTCCGCTGCAGTTAAACTTGATGTCTATTATATTTTATCAGTTTAACATTGTTGAAGGCTAATGATAATTTATTCTGCATTATCTTAGTCATAATATTTCTTACTGGGCTAGTTGAGCTCACCCTTTCTTTCACTGTTCTCTTCAGGAAATGAGAACGTAGCTGGGGCAAGTCGGGGAACGGAGTGATGGTCCGAATGATAGTATTAGTTAGTAGTCCTCACTATTCTATGTAATGGTGTGTTAATAAATGTAACGAGGACTCCTTTTGAGTATGAATACTCTCTAGAAGATAATATTTGTATTCAAACTCACAGTTTATGTTTTTTCGTATTGTACACGACAGTTGTATTAGTAAGTTGTATTTGTATTCTGTACTATGTATCTGACGACCCAAGATGGGTGATGTATACCTAATTTTGGGGCGTCACAGCTTTCAGAACCCATAGTGGACATTATGAGTTCTTGGTTATGCCCTTTGGCCTATCCAATGCCCCTTCCACTTTTCAAGCAACTATGAATGCTGTGTTTCAGGAATATTTGAGGAAATTTGTTATTATATTTTTTGATGACATCTTGGTTTTCAGTCCGAACTTGGAGTCTCATGTGCAACATTTGGCATTAGTATTAGACTGTCTTAAGTCCAATTTTCTCTATGCTAAGTTTTCCAAATGTCGTTTTGCTGTCACAAATATAGAATATCTGGGCCACATCATTAGTTCCCAAAGGGTACAACCAGATCAGACAAAGATAGAAGCAATGCTTTCTTGGCCCAAACCAATCAATGTGAAACAGTTAAGGGGATTCTTGGGCTTAACTGGGTATTACAGAAAGTTTGTTAAAGGTTATGCAGCCATAGCAAGCCCACTAACAGACTTACTCAAGCTTGTAGCCTTTAAATGGACTGAGAAATCTGTTGAAGCATTTTTGCAGCTAAAACAAGCACTCACAAGTACCCCTGTGTTAGCTCTACCGGATTTTTCAAAACCCTTTTCCCTAGAAACTGATGCATCCACTTTCGCCATTGGGGCAGTCCTCTCACAAGATGAGCATCCCATTGCTTATTTCAGTAAAAAGTTGTGTCACAGAATGCAAAGGTCTTCTACTTATATCAGAGAATTGTTTGCAATTACTTCGGCTGTGGCTAAGTGGAGACACTATCTATTGGGGGCTAAATTTTATATCTATACTGATCAACAAAGTTTGAAGGGGCTTATGCAACAGGTTATTCAGACTCCAGAACAACAATATTATCTCACCAAGTTGTTGGGCTACACTTATGAGATTCTCTACGAACCAGGCAAAAATAATGTGGCAGCAGATGCAATGTCTAGGCATCCTACGTTAATGTCAATTACCCTTCCAATATTCTTGATTCTTGAAGACATTAAGAATGAACAATCTTCAGCATCTGAACTGTAGCACATTAAGGTTAAACCCCCTTGGCAAGTCAGAAATGGGATTTATCTCTACAAGGGAAAAATATATATTCCAGTGCAATCTCCATTAAAAAGTTCTCTGTTGAAAGAATTCCACAATTCTCTAGAAGGGGGGCATGGTGGGGTACACAAGATTTTTATGAGATTATCTACCAGCTTTTATTGGGATAACATGAAGAAGGAGATCACAGACTATGTAAGAACCTGCACAGTTTGTCAACAAACTAAGGCCATTAATGTCAGTCCATATGGCCTGCTACAGCCTTTGGAAATCCCTAAGCAGATTTGGGAAGATATCAGTATGGACTTCATCACTCACCTACCAACATCTCAAGGGTATACATGTATTTTTGTAGTGGTGGATAGGCTGTCTAAATCTGCTCACTTTGGTCCACTGCCAACTAGTTACACAGCCTCAAAGGTGGCTTCTCTTTTATGGGATATGATAGGCAAACACTATGGTCTTCCAAAATCCATAGTTAGTGACAGGGACACCATATTTCTTTCAAAATTTTGGACTGAATTGTTCAAGTTACAAGGGACAACACTCAGAATGTCATCATCCTACCATCTACAGACTGATGGGCAGTCAGAGGTGGTGAGCCGATGCTTGGAACAATATTTAAGGTGCTTTGTTTATGAGGAACCTCATTTATGGCATAAATTCCTTGGCTTGGCTGAATGGAATTACAACACTTCATATCATACTGCAATAAAACAGACTCCTTATGAGGTGGTCTATGGGAAGAAACCTCCAGCCCTGGCACAATACTTACTTGGCACAGCTCAAGTGGAGGCTGTGGAGACTAATCTTCAAACAAGAGATGCAAAACTAAAGGTTCTACATAATACCTTACAATCTGCACAGTTAAAGATGAAGGCTCAGGCTGATAAGCACATAACTGATTTCTCTTTAGATGTAGGCGATCTGGTGTTAGTCAAGCTTCAACCATATAGACAACACAGCTTATACTACAGACCCTCTCAAAAACTCAGTAGGAGGTACTATGGCCCCTATCCAATTGTTCAGAAAATAGGGTCTATTGCATACAAGTTGAAACTCCCAGACGAATCTAAAATTCATCTGGTCTTTCACATTTCCCTCCTCAAGAAATTTCATGGGGAAAATCATACCCCAGTTTCTACCTTACCAACTCAGACTTGGAACAACCACCCTTTAATATTACCAGTAGCCATCCTAGAAACTAGACAGAAACTGGTTCACAATCATTGGGAATCACAAATTTTGGTTCAGTGGGAAGGTCTACCTTTAGAGGAAGCCACTTGGTTATCTGTTACTCAATTCAAGAATGCATACCCTAATGTCCACCTTGAGGACAAGGTGTCTCTTGAAGGGGTGAGTATTGATACACTTAACATGTCTAAAACAATGCAAGTGTCTACTGAAATTGATGGCATGGATCAGACTCAACAAACCCATGACAATGTAGCAGAAAATATAGCAGATGACCAAGACAAGGATGACCAAGAAGACAATGTGATGGTCCAGGACATGGTGAACCAGGAAGAGTTGATGGAAACAGAGGTTGCAGAGCAAGTGGAAAGGGAGGAGAAGGAATTAGAAGATTTAGTTACACTAAACAAGCTCATGAGATCAAGGAGGGAAATTAGAGAACCCACTTGGATGAGAGGGTACGTTAGGGGTAAAAAGGGGAATATTTAAAATAGTAGAGTTTCTTGATAGACATGCCAGCTAGGCTATCCAGGTGATGTAATAAAGGACCAATCAAAATGAGGAGTTTATTTATCTAGATTTCTGTAGCAATGATAGTATTAAAACATTCTCATGTAATCAGAAATGAGCATTGAATGATATAAAACTTTCCTCTTTTATCTATTTTCTCTGTTTTTCTTTAGTCTAGCTGTAGACTGTAAACTACAACAACAATTATCCTCTCTCCTCCCACGATCTCTCCTCCCACGAATCACGATCATTCCCAAAAAGGTACCGAAATCAACAGCCCATTTCTGTTTTTCACTCTTGTTGAAGAAGAAAAAGAAATTCAGATCTGGATCTATAAATCGATGGAGATGGATTTACGCATTTCTGTTTTTCACAACGAATCTCACTATATTCTATCATATTGTTTCAGATCTAGATGTTACGTGTGTCTGCTTATTTTTTAATGTTTTTGATTGGATCTGAGATGTTAGATGTTACGTGGTACTAGATGGGTTGAGGATAGATGTTTAATGTTTTTAGTGTCTTTAATCTGAGATGTTAGATGTTTCGTGGTACTAGCTGGGTTGAGAATAGATGTGTTTAATGTTCAAATAATTTGGTGTTCTTGGGTGGTCTGATTGTGAATGGTCGACCCTATTTTACTTCCTGGATTTCATGGTGCCTGTCGGACTTCATGGTGCTGCCTGATTTCATGGTGCCTGTCGGACTTCACGGTTACTAATGATGATTGCAGAACCTCATATAGCACAAAATTCAACAATCCAGATGCTAAATTTAATTTATTTTTTTAATGGTTTCTTATCATCTAATTGTGTTGATTTCTTTCTCTTGATTTTTCCTCCCAACTGTTCTTGTTTTTATGTACATGTAGAAATTACTGATAAGCAGATCAAGAATAACGACGATTATAAATATTAATATTATAATCATAAAAAGAAAAAGATTATAAATATTTAGGTAAAGTATTTTAAAACATAAAAATATTTTTATTTTTATTTTTAAAATAAAATATACATATTATGAATATTATAATATTAATTTTTATTAATATTATACATATTATAAATATTTAGGTAAAGAAAAAGAAAGAAAGTAAAATATAAAAATATTTTTATTTTAAAATTTTTTATAAGTATTTTTAAACATAAAAGTATTTTTATTTTTATTTTTAAAATAAAACATACATATTATGAATATTATAATATTAATTTTTATTAATATTATACATATTTTAAGTATTTTTAAACATAAAAGTATTTTTATTTTTATTTTTAAAATAAAACATACATATTATGAATATTATAATATTAATTTTTATTAATATTATACATATTATAAATATTTAGGTAAAGAAAAAGAAAAAAAATAAAACATAAAAATATTTTTAAAATCACAGTGGGCCAATTGTTTTTTTTCTTAAAATGTAGTGGCTCAATAGTATAAAAAATTTGACTGGCTGGCTTGCCACATCAGAAAATAATAATTTTTTAATTTTTTTTAAATGTCACGTGTGTAATTATTTAACGTCCGTCCAAGAAATTGGACGGAATGGCTTGATTGTAATTTTTTTAAAAGCATAGTGGATCAATTGAATATTTTAAAAGCACAGTAGTTAATTGCTTAAAACACTACAACTACAGTAGGATAAAAGTGCTTTTTGCCATTAATAAAGGCTCAACCCTCTTTTTTCTCCCGAGGCCCGGGAACAACTTATAAGTAAATCAAACTAATGTATAAGTTATTTTTCACTATTAAGTTGTTTGATAATTACTTATTTTTTGAACTTATAAATTGAGTTTTAAATTAAAAAATAAATAATTATTTGTAATTTATTTATAAATAATTTATAAATCATTTTAAAATAAATTAGTTTGACCAAATGTAATGTTTATTTTGCCTCTTTTTATTATTGTTCTTTTTAGTAATCTTTACATTTATTTTAACTTATAAGTCATTACGAGTCAAACATCTTCATAACTTGTTTTAATTTAATTTTTAACTTATAAGTCAAATTAATGTCGAACGTTTTTATTTATAAGTCAATTTATATTTCAACTTATAAATCATTTTAAAATGAAAACTGATATTTTCACATTACTTTTAGATATTTTCACATGAAAAATATCTATATAGATGTATAACGACGATAAAAACCGTCAGTTATAAGATCTATAACGATAATTTCATGTGAAAATATCAGTTTCTTTTTAAAATAAGTCATTCCCGAGCAGGAAGATGTGGGATCTGGGGATAATAATACCTTGTTGACCGTGAGGACATGAAAACGCTAGTCTTCCATGATGTTGTTGATAAAAAACAGCAACACGGAAATTGGTCACACAGCTAGCAAGAGCAGGGAAGATGAAAAAAAGTTGCCAACATAATGTAATTGTTTGATCATCTCCTCTCGAATATACTTTTTTTATATCTAATTTCTCTAAATATATTTTTAAATAATGATAAAAATATTAAATTTTAGCGATAATAAATACTTGTCTGTGATATACACATTATGTGTAACAAAATTAAATTACTTGAATAAAACTTGAAAAAATATGGATGAGAAAAGATAAAAATAATAATAATGAGGATAGGAAGTGAGAAGAAAAAAAATGAGGATAAGTAAGGCGAGTTTGGAATGATTTAACAGTTGTTTAGTTATAATTTTTAACTAAAATATAATACATTAAACTTGGGTTAATGACAAAATTATTCCCCCAAGTTGGTCGAAAATCAATTTATCTTTCAAAATTTGGAAATCGTCAATTAATATACCTCAAAGTATTTTAAAATAATAATTATGTTCCTTTTGGAGTCAATTTCTTGCTAAAAATACGATTTGATTACCTATAATGCATTATATTGACTGTATTTTAATTGCATAAAATTTCAAAATAATACTTTCATTTTTATCTAAAACTTTTATTATGAGGGCAATAAAGTAATAACACATACAAAAAAATATTAACATAAAATAAAAAATACAATACAATCTGATTATTATATGTCTTCACAATCAAACTAATTAACGCAAATCGGAGGGTCAGATCGAAATCAGCCATCATGATGGGAAGTATCAGCTCGAAATCAAAGAGTTGCAGAATGGCGAGGAGTGGGGGCACGAGGAGAGAGAAGCGGGAAGATAGGTAGTGTGGCTGCGGAGTAGGAGAGAAGAATTTGGTTGGATTGGGGAATTGGGGAGTTTTGCGGAGGAGTATTTGAAGACTTTTGGGATCATTTAGAGCATCTTCAAGAGTAATAATAAATAAATAAATAATTTAAATTAAAGTTTGTTGATTTACGTGATAATTTAAAAAATATTATTTGTTATTTTTATATTTTGTGTTTTATTGGCCACTTCAATTCAATAAGTTTTATATCAAATTCATCAAGCGTAATAAATATTTTTAATTTTTAATTGTAGATTTGAGAAGGTGGTTGCAAGATTAAAGAGTAAAAAAGAGGTTGTAGATTTGATGATTAAGATTAGGCTGTTGGAGATGATTTTTTTGATATGGCTCGCACATTTGAGTATCCTAAAATAGTTAAAAAGACAGTTGGAGATGCTTTTAGAGAAGGGATGGAGAGGTGCTCGGAACCATTCCCACACAGCCACTCACCATCAAACTCGCCAGGAATCGTGATACAAAAGTGCTAGAATGGTCGACGTCGCCTCCAACATCATCGTTGGAGTGAAATATCACCATCGATTTCGATTAGACTGAAATAACCAACAAGCGGCTCAATTACATGATTTAAGTACTCGTTTGGAAGCTCTCTTTATACGACGTAAACGTAAGGAAAGAATGAAGGGACAATCTCTTTTGGTTCGAATGGCGGTTCATCCGAGTTGGTTATCGAGTCTAGAGAACTATTTGAGCGGAATTGATGATGATTGAAGGTAGTTCTATGGTTGTGATGCCCCCAAAATAGGTATACAACACCCATTCTGAGTCGCCAAATACATGGTACAGAAAATAAACTACAACTTCAATAATACAATTGTCGTGCAAAGTACGACAACACATAGTGTAAGGTTAAATACAAATATTGTCTTCTAGACAATATCCACACTCAAATAAGTCCTCAATACAATTATTCAAACACTATTTTACAGAAATAGTGAGGACTGCTAAAACATCTTTCTAGAACCATCACTCCATACCCCGACTAGATCCTGCTATGTTCTCACCTCCTGAGAAGAAAAATGGAACAAAAAGGAAAAGGGTGAGCTCAACTAGCACAATAAAGAATATTATGACTAAGATAATATACAACAAATTATCATTAGTATTCAATAGGGAAAAATCTGATAGAATATAATCGACAACAAGTTTTAGATCAACAACTGCAGCGGAAACCGCAAACCATTAGAAGAGTCAAGTAGAGAATGAATTCTACTATCTTCTAAGATTTAAAAGTCCATCATCAATATTTTATCCCTGTAACATCAATTAATAATTATCTTTATCCAAATATTCATCTTTACACTACAGACCAAAGATATTCATTTGTATCACCTGCCAGTCATGTTCATCTCAACACCTGTTCATCTTTGCACTACAGGCCAAAGATATTCATCAAGTAATCATACATCTTTGCACTACAGGCCAAAAATATTTAGTAATATCATCATTTAGGACTGAGGATGATGAAAAATATCTTAAAGAGAACGAATCCAGTGAAACAGAAGGACAAATAGTAGGGTTTCGTATAACAGTTTATCCAAGATCAATAATACTTCATAATAATCAATTGTGAAACAGAATTCAAAAATAAAGATCAAAACATGGATACAATCAAAGATAGTAACCATAATAGACATCTTGGACAAAAAGAAAAAATTTTAATTTTCGGTGAATAGTGTCGTATTCGTGAATAGTGTCGTACACGTGAATAGTAACGTATACATGAATAGTAACCCCAACACAAAAAGTTCTAAATTTGATACAAACTCATGTTAATATTTCAGCATAATGATATTGAAGAAAATAATATCATTTAAGAAGAAAATAATATCCTTACCTCAAAATATCAGTACTTCTGGTCGGAATACCGGTATAAGGCTGAAAGAAACTTGCTCTGATGAATAGAAACTCTCAAAATATCTAAATACTCACAAAATACTCAATAATCTAGAGAGAGAAAGAGAGAAAACTTGTTTCTGGTGTGATTTTCAATTCTAACTTAGTCCTCTATTTATAAAAAAATGTTAGCACGCCGAAGCAGACTTAACCTGCAACCTGATGGCTTTACCTGCTACTATTCCCACCCACCACATTTGAATAAAAATCTCAGCACATTTTTTCACCAACCAAGAGTGGGGCCCACCAATTCTAGAATTTTCCACCAAAATGATTAACTCCGAAAATTTAACAATTTCTGAACCAGTCATCTCGTAAAATTCATAATAAATCATACGTTTATTTTTAACGGTTCAAAATTTGTGGACATATACTCAACTTATATATGTATAACATATCCAAAAATTACCACGATCCAGCGGTCGGATTAAAAATTATAACCCCGTAAAATATCTCAAAAATCCTGAATTTTAATACCTCCATTCCGACAAAAATACTAGTAAAAACCTCAACATAACTCCTTCATTTTTAACCACAAAAATATATCCCTCATTTATATCCACATAAAATAAATATTTCCTTATCATATGAATCAATAATTAATTATTCACAAATAATATTACAGAATCACATTTATGACAACCAGGCCGTTCCTAGGAAAGAGGGGGCTTTCCAATAAGGATTTCTCCTTACTGGCGCGCAATTAGATGACCAAACCTCTCCTTAGACAGAACTTTCTAGACATTGCCAATAATGTTATCTAATAATATTATTCAAATAATATGAATTATTGATCTGATAAAGGAAAATACTGTGCAGCAATAATTATTGAAACAACAATAATATAAAATATCAACGCAGCAATTATTGAATCAATAAAATAAAATATTGAATAATAACTACTGTAACAATTATTGAGTAGTGCCTTCTTACGTAAGAATTAATAATTGGTGCAATACCGTGTGCTACTGTATTTTAACCACCGGGTATTCCAACAGTATTAACGGTAACAACTACGCCGTTATTTATAAACAACTTATACTTGTCGTTTTCTTCATCCAATCGCTTTCCGTTATGGGGCCCACACAAGTCTGCGCCGTCGTACGAATATTCCTCGACAGCAAGAATATTTCACGACCAAACGAATATTCCCCGACAAAATGAATATTTTATAACCACTTGCTTATTTTGTAAAATTTGCACATTTCACCCATAACCAAAGTATAATATCAAATTAACCCCTTATTATTCACAATAATATTTAGAAAAAATTTAATTTTATTCATTAATAAGTTGGGGTCTTACAATGGTTATCGAGTTAGTTTTGTTGTGGTTTTTGTTTTGTTTCTGATTTTTTTAAAAAAATACATATATTTCTTGAAAAGTTTATTTATTCAGGTGATATGCATACATTTTAATAAAGTCAACTATTATAAAAATAGTCATTGTGTATAAAATACCACATGTGATTGACACATTCTAATATACCGTCAAGAAATTGACCAGACCAATCGAAAGGAACATAATCGTTATTTTTAAATATTTAAAAGTATTGATTGACTATTCCCAAATTTTAAGAGATAAATTAATTTTTGACCAAATTTGGAGGATAATTTTGTCATTAGCTCTTTAAACTTCGTCATAAATTAGATTGATAGCTAGTAATTATGTTGTATGATAATGATTTCATTAGCTAGTTTTAGTTTGGACGATGATAGATGAAGATTATCTTTATTATACTTTTTATGCAATTTTTTCTTGTACATATTTAGCTTAAAATATTATTTATATATAATCAATCACTAATTTATATTTATAATTAAAAATCATAAGACGATAATCTGTAATTATTTTTATACATACTTATTTTGTAAATAAGTATAAAGATAAGTATAAAGATAATTACTGATTATCCTTATAATTTTTTATTATTTTATTTTACTGATTAATAAGTAGTATGTATAAGGATAATTAGTAAAGAAATTAAATTTTTTTATGTTGGCCGCTACTCCCTCTAGCGGCCAGTCAAAACACGGTTGTTTTGACGGTCCGCTAGAGGGAGTAGCGGCTAACATAAAAGAATTTAACTTGCCGCTAGAGGGAGTAGCGGCTGGGTCCTCATCTTAGCATTAACTTTAATTTTGGACGGCTAGATAACAGTTAGTTGAAACAGTACCCAGAACTAACGTTTTTCATTGATCATTTCTCATATATATATATATATATATGTATGTATATATATATATGTATGTATAATAATAGTAATTTATAATAGCAGTCCAAAATTTTCTACATGCGCTCCATAAATTAAAAAATAGAATAAATTTTATTTTACAATGAAATTCAAATGAAAATAACTTAAATACAATCAAATCTAAGTCGATACTTGAGATTGAATAATGATCATAAAAATCAAGTTATTTATGTAAGACCCCAACTTTTATAAATAAAGATGAATTTTCTATAAATATCATTTTTGAATATTATGGAGTTAATTTGATATAATGTTATAGTTGTGGGTAATATTTATAAATTTTACAAAGTACGCAAGTTGTTATATAATATTCGATTGATCGGGGAATATTTATTTTAACAGGGAATATTCGTACAACGGCACAATCATTGACCCCACAACGGAATTATTGTCGGATTGAGAAAACGACAAAAATATTTTATTAAAAATAACGGCTGAAGTTTTACCATTGACACTGTTGAACTACTCGGTAGTAAAAGTACAGTAATACGTGTGGTTGAATAGTAGCACACGGTATTGATTATTAATGCTTATGTGAGAAGTCACTCAGTTTGATTTAATTATTGTCAGTTAATAATATGAATTATTTAGCGATAATGAAGTTTTTTTTATTCGTATTATTAACGTAATAAAACAGAAACATCTTTTTATATAAAACAGAATACTTTATTAAAGTTATTCTATAAATAGAATATATTATATTTTATTTAAAAGATTTTTCTTTAAATATGGACCGTCAGATTAAAGTAATCAATCTGGACCGTTCATGGATTAGTTACTATGCATTCCGTTTTTCTATAAATAGCAGCTCATTCCTTCATTATTTCTTACGAATTCACTGAACTCTAGAGAGAGAAACTATAGAGAGAGAAAAAAAGTATTCTGCTACTTAACTACTTCCTTATTTCAGTTCTTCTTTAAAACGGTAAGGGGTGTTATTCTTTCTTATTCATGAAGAGAACTGTTGTTGTTCCATTTCTTATTATTATATTGAAATAACCTGTATACGCGGTCTACCTTATACTTGGTGACATTCTTCTGTTATTCTGTTGGAACATCCTGTCTGTGTGTTTTACGCCGGACATGGTTCCGTCTGTATTGATATTCTATTGGAACATCCTGTCTGCGTGTTTTACACCGGACCTGGTTACGTCTTTATTATTATTCTGTTGGAACATCATGTCTGTGTGTTTTACACCGGACCTGGTTCCGTCTTTATTATTATTCTGTTGGAATATCCTTTCTGTGCGTTTTACGCCGGACCTGGTTCCATTATTTATTATTCTGTTGGAATAACCTATCTGTGCGGTCTATCGCATGCATGATGATTTCTTTTGTTATTCCATTCTTTATTATACTTAGTTGGTTAAGTTTTGACTTCTATACTCCGTGAAATTTGTGGAATATCCTTGATAATTGCGTTTCATCCAGTATCTTTTCATGAAAATATTCTTCTAAGCATTCTTGAATTTTACTCCACAAAGCAGTATCATGTTGACAATTTGGACATTGTTAATTCTTGGATAAATTAATTCTTGAACTTGTTTTATTGAATTCTTATATCATTGTCATTATCCTCATGTTTATAAAATGTTGAAAGTCATCTGTGGCTTGTAGTGCATAGATGGACTTGGTATGATTATGACCAGGGATTATTCGGTATAATCATGACCGTAATGTTACAAATGATGTGGTAAAAGTTCTCATTGGCCCGTAGTGCATTGATGGACAGTTGTTGGCATGATCATGACCATTAATGAATACACGAATATCCTTGGCCGTAGTGCAGGGGTGATTCGATGATGTGGATTATTTTATTAATCTGAGTCCCAGCGATAACAGTGTTGAAAAACCTTTTAAATCATAGAAGATAGTAGATTTTATTCTCTACTTGACTCTTTTAATGGATTGCTTGTTCCGCTGCAGTTAAACTTGATGTTCGTTATATTTTATCAGTTTAACACTGTTGAAGGCTAATGATAATTTATTCTACATTATCTTAGTCATAATATTTCTTACTGGGCTAGTTGAGCTCACCCTTTCTTTCACTGTTCTCTTCAGGAAATGAGAATATAGCTGGGACGAGTCGGGGAACGGAGTGATGGACCAAATGATAGTATTAGTAGTCCTCACTATTCTATTAAATAGTGTGACAATAATTGTAATGAGGACTCCTTTTGAGTTTGTATAGTCTCTAGTAGACAATAATTGTATTCAAACTCACAGTTATGTTTTGTCGTATTGTACACGACAGTTGTATTTGTATTCTGTACCATGTATCTGACGACCCAAGATGGGTTATGTATACCTAATTTTGGGGGCGTCACAATTTATTTACCAAATTATTTTTTACAAATATTTTATATTTTTAAACATCATGAATTTACTTCAGAGACTCTCCCCTTTGTTAATTTCTTTCTGGAATAATTTTCTTTGTTTTATATAGAAAATTGATATTTTTATATAAAAAATAATATTTCTATATGTATCCCTCTCACGTATTTCTACATGAAATAAAAAAAATAATATTTCTATATAAATTTTGATATTGATCAAAATTTTAAAAAGTTTTTAAACTATACAGAGTCGTAGGATACAATTGTCTCCTCTCAATCATACAGTCTAAAGAAGCACTGTAAGCGTCAATAAATAAATTTTTTTATTAATGTATTTTGACCCAACTTTAAAAACGTTTTGATTCCGCCACTGTATTCTTGTACTACCAAAACTATATCATTTACCTTTCACTTTAAAATATAATCATAAAAATGTAAAGAACATTCAAAAATGTAAAATAACATTCAAAAACATAACCTATCCCATTACCATAAGATAGAAGTTGAATATTTAAAATACCAATGGGGAAATTTTTTTTTCTTGTTAAACAAAAACGTTGTTAATTTACTTCCATGCATGCCGATATTTAATTACCACGCCGCCCGCCAAGTCTGAATCAATCTTCGCTAGACTACTAGCAAGTCTAGCCTAATCTTATAATTTGACGTATAGTAATTAAAGAATTAGGATCTTTCATCTCTATTTTAGATGAATTAAAAAAATTTTATTTCATGGTTCAGATTTAAAATAATAATATAATATTATAATAATGAGAGAAAAAGAGATGATAATAAGAAATATACAAAAAATGATGCATTCCACTCTATATGCTTATGTTATACTAGTGAATTAGTGATGGCGAGGAATATGACAAACCACAAACGTATGTCATTGTTGTCTGTTAAAGCCTATTTGGAAATGACTTATAAGTTGGTTAAATTAACTTGTATGTCATTTGTTATTATTCACTTATTCGGGAATGACTTATTTTTTTACTTATAAATTGAGTTTTAAGTCAAATAAAAAGAAGCAAGTATTTCTAACTTATTTTTAAATAAGTTAGTTTGACCAAATGTAATGTTTATTTTGTCCCTCTTTCTATTAATGTCTTTTTTAATAATTTTTATATTTATTTTAACTTATAAGTCATTATGAACCGAATACTTTCATTACTTGTTTTAACTTAATTTTTTATTTATATGTCAAATTGATGTCGAACGCTTTTATCAATTTTTGTGGTGCTAATGATATCCCTTGGATATTCAGATGGTCTTACATTTCTACTCAGCATGAGGGAACAGGAGTTCATAGGCTGTGTCGTCAGTTGGCAGTAAAATGGTGGGATAAATTTGATACAGATAATATTTCTGACCTTTGTCCTATTACTGTTGATGGTGATAAGGTTAATACGGCTCAACAAAATTTGATGTCTATCCTTAAGGGAATCTCTAAGGATGATATTCTTAATTTTCTGAAGAATAATGACCCAGCTACCATGCGCGACAATGATAATGACAGTGCATCGTCTAACAATCCTTTTGGTGGTCCCTGCTCTCAACCACGTTAAGTTTGGTATGCTTAAAGCATCTCTGGTGATCCAGTTCTTAATCTCAGGACTCTGAAGATAAGATTCTTATCTTATCTAGTCAAGTGCTGTCTTTTCGACTCCAGCTTTTCCAGGACACGCGTCAGCATTTGGTTTAATGTTTTTTTTAGTGGGTTTGCTTTTGTTAAAGTTGTTTGTCTATTGTAATAAGTGTGTCTTTCTTCAGTCCTATAAGAAGAAAGGTTTGTTTTCAGTTTAGGGCATCGAATAGTCTTGTATCCAGTATATCGTCTAAGTCTTCTTGTGTGCTTAAGGATTTGAAGCTTGTATATCTATGTAAGTTTACTATTTATGAAAAATCTTTCGCTTTTGTTTACATACTCTGTTGTTTAAATATTCTCTATTGATCCTGTCGGAAAGTTGGTATCAGAGCCAAATTAGAGGTTTTGAACTTGTGGTTGATAGTTTTTATTCATGAAATAGAAGTCTGAATTTGCTCATTTTGTTTTAAACACAAATATTTAAATACTGTTAAGATTAAGCTTTAAGTTTTGTTGAGGATATGTTGGTTGTTTTAAAGGCTACTATGTTTAAGCCGTGTTAACGTAAATCCTGTAGTAGACATTCCTTTTACCAAAACTTGCCTGCTTATCTTTTTTAAGTTTTAAATACCGTTTAAACGACTAATGGCAAATTTATTCAGAAATCTATCAATGACTAGAAACTCTTCATCTTCTTCTTCTTCATCCTCTTTGGACTCATCTACTAAACAGGTGGTTTCGATAAAAAATATAGAAATCCATTTACAGAACTGGTCTATACCTAAAACTCCTTCTTCTCAGATTTATAATAAAGGTAGTTTTTTATTTAAGTCCGATTATATTATAAAGACTGTTGAACAGTCTCTGCCGATAACTCAAGGTCATATGACTGTTGAGATGTTACCAAAGAAGTTGCTTGAAGAAGCCGTTGATAGAGGCTACAAGTATCTCCACATAGGGTTGGTTCAAGTAGCGGTTAAACCGTTGACAAGATTAGGCCTCCCTACTTCATTATTGATATGTTTAAGAGACAAAAGACATTTAAAGTTTACCGATTCCTTACTAGGGTGTATAACTTCATCTTTATCAGAAGGACCGATCTACTTTAATAGTTTTCCAAACTTCTCCGTCTCTTTGCTTGATCCTACCATATTAAAGACCTTAACGTTGAATCTGCAAACCTCAGGATTTGATATGGATCCCTTGTCCTCAAACATGGCTTTAATTTATCGAGTTTATATTAAAGTTATGAATACCATAACTCCTGATATCAATCTTAAAAGTAATCTTGTTAAAGATGGAAGAGGAGAAACTACTATATTTCAGATTAATCCTCTGAAGGCTAACATTTCAGTCCCAAGGACTTTAAAATGGGATGAAATATCTGTACCTCAAAATTGGATATTGAGTGATGAGGTTCCTAAAAAGATTCGAGGAGCAAATCAACAGATCGAAGAAATTTTAGAAACTCCAGATGGATCTGTAAATATTAGATTTGGTAATAGTAGATCTATTCGTCTTAACTTAGACGAACCTCGGAGACATAGTATGTCAACTATTCCTCAAAGGGATGTGGATGAACCATGTTTGTCAAGAAGATCTACGTCCTCTCTTAAAGGAGTTATCAATCGTCCTGAAGATCCGGTTAGTCGTCCAACCTATATGGTGGAGACTCCTTCTGAAGCAGAAACACATAGAGGCCAAAGCCCCACGACGTCTGACTTTGGTTACTCTGAAAGTATTTATACTCTAAATGAGCAGAGTATAAAGATTAATAAATCGTTATTAAAAATAATGTTTAATTCTGATAAAAACAAGGAGAAAAGAGAATGGTTTTTTCATCATTATTCTGTTCAAGATCAGGATTTAATTCGTAACATTTATTATGATTTCTTAAAGGAATCCGGGAAAAATGCTAATTTCTTTGTTTTTCTTAAACATTGGAGTCGAGCAAAAGGTTATACCTTCCCTTTTGGGGGGGGGGCAGGAAGTACTGCTTCTACCTCTTGTAATATGATTGAAAATTCATATAAACCTTACAGGCTGGCAAACCTCTGTTCCAGTTTATGTTGGAACAGGAAAGACCAGAGCCGTCCCGTATAAAAAGGTTTTTGATAAGGAAGCAGAAAGAAAATCTGAAGAGATTCAAGGGATTAACCAGGTCTTAGAACAAAACAATTATACAAATTTGTTCTTACAATCCCTAGGAACACAACTTACAAGAATAGAGAAGGTGGTTAATGCTAAAGATAAACCCCTTTCTATTAGTCCCTCTCCTGCAGAGATTCTTGTGACTTCCTCAAAGGAAGAAAAGTTGAGGTCAAAAGATAAACCTGGAGTGGTTCTTTTCAAACCTTCACCAGAACTTGCTAAAGACTTCAAGCTCAGTTCATCTTCTACGGAGATGTTTGAAGAATTAAAAGCTAGGCTTGAAAAGTTAACGATTAAGCGTAATTCGACGGGATCAGCGTCTCAAGGACCAACTATTTCAGTTCTTAAAAGAGATGGATTAGATCTGGAGGAGATCTTAGAAAAAATCCAAGAAGAACATGATGATAATCCGCAGATAAACAGGTTAAAATGGGGAAAGATTAAAAATCAACCCTATTATCACCGACCATCTCCGATTGACGCTCAATTTGAAAACAGAGCATTTAACGATGGTATTCAGTTTAATGGTGAGTACATCTGTGAATGGAATTTAGATGGTCTTACAGACTATCAAATTATTGTTCTCCTTAAGCAGATGACCATGTTTGCTCAAGCGGCTAGAATTAAAGCCAATTCGGAGAAAAGGATTGCTCAAGCATTAGCATCAGGTTTTGTGGGACAGCTTGGTTTATGGTGGGATAATCTTTTCACTAGTGAAGTTAAAGAGAGTATCTTTAATTTTCAGGTTCAAAAGGGAATTGATGAACGTAATGAACCAATTTTTGTTGAAGACGCTGTTAACACCTTACTATACACTATTATGCGCCATTTTGTAGGAAATAATCAGCTGATAGTGTCCAGAACTTACGAACAGTTGAGCAACTTAAAGTGTAAATCACTTTCAGAATTTAAATTCTATCGTGATACGTTCTTGTCTAAAGTTTTTAATAGAGCAGACTGTAATAGCAACTATTGGAAAGAAAAGTTTATTGAAGGTTTACCTATTCTATTCTCTCAAAGAGTAAAGACTAGGTTGAAGAATAAGAATGACGGGGTTATTCCTTGGGAATAATATACTTATGGAGAGTTAGCCTCAGAAGTTATAGCTGAAGGCGCTGATTTATGTAATATCTTAAAGATACAGAAGCAGATTGCTGAAGAAAGATCTAGAGGAAAGCGGGCTCTAGGAGATTTCTGTGAGCAATACGGTCTAGCTGAAATCCCGAAGGATAAAAAGAAAAGGAAGATTTCTAGAGAATCTTCTAGTTATAATAATGGTAAAAGATCCAGAAAGACTTACCATAAGAAATCAAAGTCTAAATATCAGACTAAGGAAGATAAACCTAAGAGAAGGGAGTCGTCTAAAAGAAAAACGACTAAGTCTAAACTCCCAACGTGTTATATGTAAGACCCCGAATTTTATGAAATAAAAGTATTCAATTTTTCTTATAATTACTATTCAGTAAATGGTTAAATTGATAAAAGTTTAAAGTTATGAATGAAATATGATTTTTTTCAAAATAAGCAAGTGGTTATAAAATAATCATTGTTGTCGGGGAATATTCGTTTGGTCGTGGAATATTCTTTCTGTCGGGGAATATTCGTACGACGGCGCAGCCATTTGTGGGCCCCAAAATGAATAACTGTCGGATGAAGATAACGACAAAAATAGAGTTTTTATAATTAACGGCGTAGTTGTTACCGTTAACACTGTTGGAATACCCGGTGGTTAAAATACAGTAATACGCGTTTTTGCACAGTAGCACACGGTATTGCATAGTATTTTTGAAATTATTGATTCTTACGTAAGAAGGCACTACTCAATAATTGTTACAGTAATTATTGTTCAATATTTTATTTTATTGATTCAATAATTGCTACGTTGAAATTTTAAATTATTGTTGTTCAATAATTGTTGATGCACAGTATTTTCCTTTATCAGATCAATAATTCATATTATTTGAATAATATTATTAGATAACATTATTGGCAATGTCTAGAAAGTTCTGTCTAAGGAGAGGTTTGGTCATCTAATTGCGCGCCAGTAAGGAAAAATTCTTATTGAAAAGCCCCCTCTTTCCTGGGAACGGCCTGGTTGTCATAAATGTGATTCTGTAATATTATTTGTGAATAATTAATTATTGATTCATATGATAAGGAAATATTTATATTATGTGGATATAAATGAGGGATATATTTTTGTGGTTAAAAATGAAGGAGTTAATGTTGAGGTTTTTATCAGTATTTTTGTCGGAATAGAGGTATTAAAAATCAGGATTTTTGAGATATTTTGCGGGGGTTATAATTTTTAATCCGACCGTTGGATCGTGGTAATTTTTGGATATGTTATACATATATAAGTTGAGTATATGCCCACAAATTTTGAACCGTTAAAAATGAACGTATGATTTATTATGAATTTTACGAGATGACTGGTTCAGAAATTGTTGAATTTTCGGAGTTTATCATTTTGGGTGGAAAATTCTAGAATTGGTGGGCCCCACTTGTGGTTGGTGAAGAAATGTGCTGAATTATATTTCAAATGTGGTGGGTGGGAATAGTAGCAGGTAAAGCCATCAGGTTGCAGGTCAAACCTACCAAAATTTTCCTATAAATAGAGGGCTAAGTTAGAATTGAAAATCACACCAGAAACATAAGCTTTCTCTCTTTCTCTCTCTATATTATGAAGTATATTTTGTGAGTTTTTAGATACTTGGTGAGTTGCTATTCATTAGTGCAAGTTTCCTTCAGCATCATATCCGATATCCAGCCAGAAGTACTGCTCTTTTGAAGTAAGGGATAGTAAGGGATAGTAAGGGATAGTAAGAGATTTTAAGGGTTGTTATGTTTTTTAGTTTCGTAATTTTTCTGAACTTCAAAAATTCTGGAAAAATTTGAAATGATATTTTGATGAGTTTTATTGATTGTGTCCAAAAATGGTGATTTTTGGATGTATAGATTGAGAGTTATGAATTTTATGAGAAAAGACTATTTTAAAAGTAACTGCTTATAATTTCTTGTGGTTAACTCCAAAATTGATGAAATTTTTATTGGGGGTACATGTATATGATAGAAGTATACTCTGTAAATTTCAAAATGTTTAGACAAAAGTAAAATTTTTGATAAATGTCTAAATATTCGGCTATTTTGGCCATATGAAAAATAGTAAATGACTTTTAAAAATTCTGAAAAAAATATATGTTCACTATGGGACTATATTTTTAATAACGATTTATTAATCTTTATACTCTGCTCATTTAGAGTATAAATACTTTCAGAGTAACCAAAGTCAGACGTCGTGGGGCTTTGGCCTCTATGTGTTTCTGCTTCAGAAGGAGTCTCCACCATATAGGTTGGACGACTAACCGGATCTTCAGGACGATTGATAACTCCTTTAAGAGAGGACGTAGATCTTCTTGACAAACATGGTTCATCCACATCCCTTTGAGGAATAGTTGACATACTATGTCTCCGAGGTTCGTCTAAGTTAAGACGAATAGATCTACTATTACCAAATCTAATATTTACAGATCCATCTGGAGTTTCTAAAATTTCTTCGATCTGTTGATTTGCTCCTCGAATCTTTTTAGGAACCTCATCACTCAATATCCAATTTTGAGGTACAGATATTTCATCCCATTTTAAAGTCCTTGGGACTGAAATGTTAGCCTTCAGAGGATTAATCTGAAATATAGTAGTTTCTCCTCTTCCATCTTTAACAAGATTACTTTTAAGATTGATATCAGGAGTTATGGTATTCATAACTTTAATATAAACTCGATAAATTAAAGCCATGTTTGAGGACAAGGGATCCATATCAAATCCTGAGGTTTGCAGATTCAACGTTAAGGTCTTTAATATGGTAGGATCAAGCAAAGAGACGGAGAAGTTTGGAAAACTATTAAAGTAGATCGGTCCTTCTGATAAAGATGAAGTTATACACCCTAGTAAGGAATCGGTAAACTTTAAATGTCTTTTGTCTCTTAAACATATCAATAATGAAGTAGGGAGGCCTAATCTTGTCAACGGTTTAACCGCTACTTGAACCAACCCTATGTGGAGATACTTGTAGCCTCTATCAACGGCTTCTTCAAGCAACTTCTTTGGTAACATCTCAACAGTCATATGACCTTGAGTTATCGGCAGAGACTGTTCAACAGTCTTTATAATATAATCGGACTTAAATAAAAAACTACCTTTATTATAAATCTGAGAAGAAGGAGTTTTAGGTATAGACCAGTTCTGTAAATGGGTTTCTATATTTTTTATCGAAACCACCTGTTTAGTAGATGAGTCCAAAGAGGATGAAGAAGAAGAAGATGAAGAGTTTCTAGTCATTGATAGATTTCTGAATAAATTTGCCATTAGTCGTTTAAACGGTATTTAAAACTTAAAAAAGATAAGCAGGCAAGTTTTGGTAGAAGGAATGTCTACTACAGGATTTACGTTAACACGGCATAAACATAGTAGCCTTTAAAACAACCAACATTTCCTCAACAAAACTTAAAGCTTAATCTTAACAGTATTTAAATATTTGTGTTTAAAACAAAATGAGCAGATTCAGACTTCTATTTCATGAATAAAAACTATCAACCACAAGTTCAAAACCTCTAATTTGGCTCTGATACCAACTTTCCGACAGGATCAATAGAGAATATTTAAACAACAGAGTATGTAAACAAAAGCGGAAGATTTTTCATAAATAGTAAACTTACATAGATATACAAGCTTCAAATCCTTAAGCACACAAGAAGACTTAGACGATATACTGGATACAAGACTATTCGATGCCCTAAACTGAAAACAAACCTTTCTTCTTATAGGACTGAAGAAAGACACACTTATTACAATAGACAAACAACTTTAACAAAAGCAAACCCACTAAAAAAAACATTAAACCAAATGCTGACGCGTGTCCTAGAAAAGCTGGAGTCGAAAAGACATCACTTGACTAGATAAGATAAGAATCTTATCTTCAGAGTCCTGAGATTAAGAACTGGATCACCAGAGATGCTTTAAGCATACCAAACTTAACGTGGTTGAGAGCAGGGACCACCAAAAGGATTGTTAGACGATGCACTGTCATTATCATTGTCGCGCATGGTAGCTGGGTCATTATTCTTCAGAAAATTAAGAATATCATCCTTAGAGATTCCCTTAAGGATAGACATCAAATTTTGTTGAGCCGTATTAACCTTATCACCATCAACAGTAATAGGACAAAGGTCAGAAATATTATCTGTATCAAATTTATCCCACCATTTTACTGCCAACTGACGACACAGCCTATGAACTCCTGTTCCCTCATGCTGAGTAGAAATGTAAGACCATCTGAATATCCAAGGGATATCATTAGCATCACAAAAATTGAGTAAAGCCTGGTTATCATTTATATCAGTCGCAGTCTGATAATATTTATCAAACTTATCAAGAACCGAGGGAGGGAAAATCTGAGGAACCGGTCCCCAAACATAGAACCAAAACTGGAACCAAGCCGGGAAATCCTGAGCCTTAACAGGTTTATCAAATTTAGGATGGAGAAACCAGCTATGAGTGTAGTGCTCATTCTGGTAATACAAAAACTTTTCCCAGGCCAAAGCATAGTCAAAATAGTTGAAATATTTCGGCACCATTGATTTAGTTTCGAAGGGCTTATGCGACCTAAGATCACCAATCCAGTCAGAAGGACGTAAGACCTTTAAGATCTTGACTGTAGAAAAAGCCAGATTATATTTGTCTCTGGGTTTATGCGATATTTTTATCGAACCAGTTTCAATTAAAATTCTTTCAAAGAACTCCCTTGTTTTAGGAAGAAAGACAGGAAGATCATGAGAGTATGAAAGATAAAGATCTGCTATCTGCTCAGGGGTTCTGGCCGCATCCATATCTTCAATATCCACCACCTCTCTAATTAGAGTATGGACGTACTGAGAGTCCAAATCTTTAATCATAGGAACATGCTCATGAGCTTTTCCTTTGTTAAACTGCTTCTTAGATCCAGAAGACTGTCCTCTAAGGTAATCAGAAGAGGGTCTTTCCATTGCTGGTTTTGCTGAACGCCTTGGAGACCTGACAATTTGTAAAACACAAATATTAGGAATATCTTGCAGGAATTCTCTATTTAAGAAATCCGGTAAAGAATTAGAATCTCCTGAAATGAACTCGATATCAAAATCAAAGGCTGATAGCAAAGCTTGCCATCTAGCAAAAATTTGTTTAGAAGCAATGTTTTTAACATCCTTTTCAAGAACCTCTTTAGCTGATTTACAATCAACTCTAAGCAAAAATCTCTGATTTAAGAGATCACCTTGAAATTTATTAATACACATAACTATAGAACATATTTCCTTTTTGATAGTGGAATAGTTCTTCTGCGCATCATTCCATTTTCCAGAAACGAAACAAACTAAAACTTCTTTTAAATTTTTAACTTGTTTCAAAATCCCTCCATAGCCTTCTTCAGAGGCATCAGTCTCAACAATTTTAGGGACATCAGGATCAGAAAAATGTAAGCAAGGAAGAGTTTTAACTCTAGACTTTATCTTTCTAATTGCCTGAGTACATTCATCCGTCCAAGGAGAAGGCTTTTTATTTAGCCTTTTATAAAGAGGGGCAGCATCCATAGCTAAATCCTCGTAGAAATCTCTAACGTAATTTACACTTCCCAATAACCTTTGCAGCTGAGTTTTATTCAAGATTTTATCTGGAAATTTATCAGCAAAACTAATGGCTCTATCAATGGGAACATATCTCCCTTGAGAAATTTTAAACCCTAAAAATCTTATTTTTGTTTGAAATAGCTGCATCTTGCTAGCAGAGACCACTAGCCCTTCTCTCTTAACAGCTGATCTAAACACATTTAAGTGTTTCCAATGTTGATCAATATCCTTAGAGAAAACAAGAACATCGTCAATATAAACTATCATGAAATCCATGAATGGATTGAAAATTTCGTTCATAATATTCTGGAACTCTGAAGGAGCATTTTTAAAACCAAACCCTAAGACATTCCATTCATAATGTCCAAAGGGAACTGTAAAGGCTGTTTTATACTTATCTTCTTCTTTAATTTGAATCTGCCAATACCCACTTTTCATATCAAACTTTGAGAAGATATTTGCTTTTAGCAACCGATTTAACAAATCTCTCTTATTAGGTATAGGATACCTAATCCATCTTAAAATCTTATTTAGAGGTTTATAATTAATTACTAACCTTAGAACTCCTCTTTCAATTTCTGCCGCATTTTCTACATAAAATGCTGAACAAGACCAAGGAGAATAACTTTTACGAATTAATCCCTTTTTTAAGAGATCATTTATTTCCTTTTGACAAAGCTTAAGATATCTTTCATTCATCTGGATTGGCCTTGCTTTGGTAGGGATAAGCTTCTCGTTGAATCCTTCTATGTAAGGTAGAGAGATAACATGCTTCTTTCTATTCCAAAAGGCTGTAGGATCTGTGGAGCATATTTCTTTACTTAGATCCTCTTGATAATCTTTAAGATTTAGTTTAAACTTATCATCTTTAAGATGTTCCTCTATTTTTTTCAATTCTAACTCTTGTTTGAGAAAGAATAGAAAATCCTCTTTGCGTTTAAGCAAATGATTGATTCCCTGATAATGAGGTTCAGAAATAAAATCAAATCTTACTTCTATCCCCTCCTTATTAGTGCTAATCCCCTTATGATCAATAGCAATTGGGAAAAGCAAACTAATAAAAGGTGTGCCCAGAATAGCGGCTTGAGCCATATTCTTAACAAGCAGGAAAGGAGTTTCAAAACAAACTCCATTATTGCAAACTACAGCATCGGATAGCTTATAATCAATATTTAGATGAGATCCGTCTGCAGTACTCAGCTTTTGAGCTGTTTTAGAGTAGTATTTTGAAGGGACAAGACCTTCAGCCAGACAATTTAAGTCTGCTCCTGAATCAATCAAAGCCTCCGTAGTGACTGAGAACTCATCATTAATAAGAATGGTTATTTTTACATACCATTTTTGAGTAATAACACGATCAATCAAATTGATCTTTAATCCTTTTAAACTTGGCTCGCTTGAGATAATTCTATGATCTTGGATAGCGAATTCAAAAGCTTCATCTCCACAATCATCACTTTCTTCTTCAGTAATACGAGATGAACTAGCATCATCCAATTTTCCCTTACCTTTATCATCCTTGCTTTTAAGCCAACGAATATCCTTTTTAATTTGTTTAATCTCTCGCTTTAGATCATTAATATCCACCTCTCGGGCATCGCTATTAGCTTGAAGGTTTGTAATCAGCCCTTGTAACTCTTTTAGAGTAGGTTCTTTATGCCTCTCATTTACTTTATCAAAAATCTTCTGTAAGGAGTATTGACCAGGGTCAAATCTCTCATCATCTTCAGAAGATTTCTTCTTACTTTTAGCCAGAGTGATATATTTCTCGATCATCTGTCTCTTTTTAACAGAATCTTCAATTTGATCGACGATATCAAGAATAAGGCTGTCTTCTTTGGATAATACATTAATAGAAAGTCCATTTAAGGCACATAAACAGTCTTCTTTATTCTCACAAGAACACTCATCTGACTCCTCATCTGAAACTTCAGACTCTTCATTGTCAGAGCTAGAGCAATTAGTCGAACAGAATGAATGAGAGGAAGAAAATTCTTCTTCATCAGAATCAACGAATACTGCAAGAAGTTGTCGTTTAAGACCTTCATCTACAACCAACTGATTAATTTTCTTTTTGGTTGTGCAGTCAAGACTTTTATGTCCTATTTTCCCGCATTTATAACACGTTAGGAGTTTAGACTTAGTCGTTTTTCTTTTAGACGACTCCCTTCTCTTAGGTTTATCTTCCTTAGTCTGATATTTAGACTTTGATTTCTTATGGTAAGTCTTTCTGGATCTTTTACCATTATTATAACTAGAAGATTCTCTAGAAATCTTCCTTTTCTTTTTATCCTTCGGGATTTCAGCTAGACCGTATTGCTCACAGAAATCTCCTAGAGCCCGCTTTCCTCTAGATCTTTCTTCATCAATCTGCTTCTGTATCTTTAAGATATTACATAAATCAGCGCCTTTAGCTATAACTTCTGAGGCTAACTCTCCATAAGTATATTCTTCCCAAGGAATAACCCCGTCATTCTTATTCTTCAACCTAGTCTTTACTCTTTGAGAGAATAGAATAGGTAAACCTTCAATAAACTTTTCTTTCCAATAGTTGCTATTACAGTCTGCTCTATTAAAAACTTTAGACAAGAATGTATCACGATAGAATTTAAATTCTGAAAGTGATTTACACTTTAAGTTGCTCAACTGTTCGTAAGTTCTGGACACTATCAGCTGATTATTTCCTACAAAATGGCGCATAGTAGTGTATTGTAAGGTGTTAACAGCGTCTTCAACAAAAATTGGTTCATTACGTTCATCAATTCCCTTTTGAACCTGAAAATTAAAGATACTCTCTTTAACTTCACTAGTGAGAAGATTATCCCACCATAAACCAAGCTGTCCCACAAAACCTGATGCTAATGCTTGAGCAATCCTTTTCTCCGAATTGGCTTTATTTCTAGCCGCTTGAGCAAACATGGTCATCTGCTTAAGGAGAACAATAATTTGATAGTCTGTAAGACCATCTAAATTCCATTCACAGATGTACTCACCATTAAACTGAATACCATCGTTAAATGCTCTGTTTTCAAATTGAGCGTCAATCGGAGATGGTCGGTGATAATAGGGTTGATTTTTAATCTTTCCCCATTTTAACCTATTTATCTGCGGATTATCATCATGTTCTTCTTGGATTTTTTCTAAGATCTCCTCCAGATCTAATCCATCTCTTTTAAGAACTGAAATAGTTGGTCCTTGAGACGCTGATCCCGTCGAATTACGCTTAATCGTTAACTTTTCAAGCCTAGCTTTTAATTCTTCAAACATCTCCGTAGAAGATGAACTGAGCTTGAAGTCTTTAGCAAGTTCTGGTGGAGGTTTGAAAAGAACCACTCCAGGTTTATCTTTTGACCTCAACTTTTCTTCCTTTGAGGAAGTCACAAGAATCTTTGCAGGAGAGGGACTAATAGAAAGGGGTTTATCTTTAGCATTAACCACCTTCTCTATTCTTGTAAGTTGTGTTCCTAGGGATTGTAAGAACAAATTTGTATAATTGTTTTGTTCTAAGACCTGGTTAATCCCTTGAATCTCTTCAGATTTTCTTTCTGCTTCCTTATCAAAAACCTTTTTATACGGGACGGCTCTGGTCTTTCCTGTTCCAACATAAACTGGAACAGAGGGTGGATGGATAGATGATATTACCTCATTATCATCTCTATCATTTGCCAGCCTGTAAGGTTTATATGAATTTTCAATCATATTACAAGAGGTAGAAGCAGTACTTCCTGCCCCCCCAAAAGGGAAGGTATAACCTTTTGCTCGACTCCAATGTTTAAGAAAAACAAAGAAATCAGCATTTTTCCCGGATTCCTTTAAGAAATCATAATAAATGTTACGAATTAAATCCTGATCTTGAACGGAATAATGATGAAAAAACCATTCTCTTTTCTCCTTGTTTTTATCAGAATTAAACATTGTTTTTAATAACGATTTATTAATCTTTATACTCTGCTCATTTAGAGTATAAATACTTTCAGAGTAACCAAAGTCAGACGCCGTGGGGCTTTGGCCTCTATGTGTTTCTGCTTCAGAAGGAGTCTCCACCATATAGGTTGGACGACTAACCGGATCTTCAGGACGATTGATAACTCCTTTAAGAGAGGACGTATATCTTCTTGACAAACATGGTTCATCCACATCCCTTTGAGGAATAGTTGACATACTATGTCTCCGAGGTTCGTCTAAGTTAAGACGAATAGATCTACTATTACCAAATCTAATATTTACAGATCCATCTGGAGTTTCTAAAATTTCTTTGATCTGTTGATTTGCTCCTCGAATCTTTTTAGGAACCTCATCACTCAATATCCAATTTTGAGGTACAGATATTTCATCCCATTTTAAAGTCCTTGGGACTGAAATGTTAGCCTTCAGAGGATTAATCTGAAATATAGTAGTTTCTCCTCTTCCATCTTTAACAAGATTACTTTTAAGATTGATATCAGGAGTGATGGTATTCATAACTTTAATATAAACTCGATAAATTAAAGCCATGTTTGAGGACAAGGGATCCATATCAAATCCTGAGGTTTGCAGATTCAACGTTAAGGTCTTTAATATGGTAGGATCAAGCAACGAGACGGAGAAGTTTGGAAAACTATTAAAGTAGATCGGTCCTTCTGATAAAGATGAAGTTATACACCCTAGTAAGGAATCGGTAAGCTTTAAATGTCTTCTGTCTCTTAAACATATCAATAATGAAGTAGGGAGGCCTAATCTTGTCAACGGTTTAACCGCTACTTGAACCAACCCTATGTGGAGATACTTGTAGCCTCTATCAACGGCTTCTTCAAGCAACTTCTTTGGTAACATCTCAACAGTCATATGACCTTGAGTTATCGGCAGAGACTGTTCAACAGTCTTTATAATATAATCGGACTTAAATAAAAAACTACCTTTGTTATAAATATGAGAAGAAGGAGTTTTAGGTATAGACCAGTTCTGTAAATGGGTTTCTATATTTTTTATCGAAACCACCTGTTTAGTAGATGAGTCCAAAGAGGATGAAGAAGAAGAAGATGAAGAGTTTCTAGTCATTGATAGATTTCTGAATAAATTTGCCATTAGTCGTTTAAACGGTATTTAAAACTTAAAAAAGATAAGCAGGCAAGTTTTGGTAAAAGGAATGTCTACTACAGGATTTACGTTAACACGGCTTAAACATAGTAGCCTTTAAAACAACCAACATATCCTCAACAAAACTTAAAGCTTAATCTTAACAGTATTTAAATATTTGTGTTTAAAACAAAATGAGCAGATTCAGACTTCTATTTCATGAATAAAAACTATCAACCACAAGTTCAATTGCTATTGATCATAAGGGATTGTAAGTCATTATGAACCGAATACTTTCATTACTTGTTTTAACTTAATTTTTTATTTATAAGTCAAATTGATGTCGAACGCTTTTATTTATAAGTCAGAACTTAAATCAACTTATATTTTAACGTTTAAGTCATTTCCGAACAGAACCTTACTAGTTTGGTCGTGTTTATGTTATTTTAAACGAGACAAAACTAATTCTTTAAGGATAATATATGACATATCAATTAACTTTTATTTTGTGACAGTATCTGAAAATGGCATCTGAGAATGTTGAGAATAGCAATGGAGCACAGGCGACTGTTGATTCACCACATATCAATAATCAGGATAATGTGCATCAGGAAGGTGACAATCCTCATGTAAACAACAACACTGACCAGATGATGAATGATGGAATATTCAGAAACTTTATGCAGTTCATGCAACAGCAGGCGAGAGCGGCTCCTGTCCAAAATATAGGTGGAAACACTGAAAACTCTCGGACGGTCACCGCTAAACAGTTCAAGGAGCTGGGACCACCAGAGTTTAAGGGTGAGCCAAAACCACTTATAGCGAAAACATGGATAAAGCAGATTACCAAGATATTTGATATCTTGGGATGCTCCGAGGAGCAAAATGTTCCCTTTGCCGCCTTTATGTTGCGAGGAGAGGCAGATTACTGGTGGGAATCGATTAAGCGTACTCAACCTGCTGCACTGAAGATGTGTTGGGAGAAGTTCCAATAGCTGTTCAATGATAAATACTTTCCCGAAAGTGTTCGTCACATGAAGGAGGTGGAGTTCATCAAATTGGAGCAGAATAATATGACCGTGTCGCAGTATGAGGCTAAATTTACTGAGTTGTCCCGGTTTGCATCCCACTTGGTGGATAATGAAGAGCGAAAGACGCGAATATTTTTGTGAGGTTTGAAACCTGAGATATGTCAACATCTTATTTTTCATAAACTGTGTTTGTATTCAGATGTTGTGAATAGGGCTCAGTTAGTGGAGCGCGATAACGAGTCAACGCAACCAAAAGAGAGCGGTCGGCAAAATGATAATACCAGTGAGAGCAGTCATCGAAGCGGTAACAACAAGCGTGGAGGGAATCAACAGGCCAGAAATGGTAACCACTTCGATGGTAATCATGGCCAAAACAATAAGAATGGTCATTTCAAGAAGAGGAGATCCAACAGTGATGGAAAGACGTTAGCACCAGCACCCGTTGTTAAGGAAGGAGAACGACCACCTATCATATGTTTCAAATGCGGAGGGGAGGGGCACATCAGTCCAAACTGCGCGATACCGTCTAAAGCATGTTATAATTGTGGAAGAGAAGGTCATTTAGCTCGATTTTGTCGTTTACCAAAAACAAGTTCAGCCAAGATGGAGACACCAAAGGCCGTCCCAGAAAAGTCAAAACCGGAGTGCAAGGGAGAGCGTTTGTTGTGACCTCCCAGAAAGCAAGGAATCCGAATGAGGTCATCACGGGTAAGCTTATCATAAACTCTAACGAAGTCTATACTTTATTTGATACCGGTTCTACCCATTCTTTTATTTCTCCTACTTGCGCTCATCGATTAAATTTGACTCCGGAGAAATTAGACTTTGATTTATCTGTTGAAACTCCATTGGGAGAAACCTTCATTACATCCACGGTTTATAAGTCTTGTTTGGTTCAAGTTGGTGCCCACACATTACCTGTCGATCTGATTTCATTAAAAATACTTGCATTTGACGTGATTCTAGGGATTGATTGGTTAACTACTCATCATGCAAAAATTGATTGTTTCCGTAAGGTTGTTAGCTTTCATATTCCTAATCGACCTATTATAAGAATTTAAGCAACCAAACCATTAAAATCAATCGCTGTCATCTTAAGCCATAAAGCTATTCGTTTATTTAAAAACGGATGTCAAACTTTCTTAGCTCATGTCACGGATCTAAACAAAAATACGTCAGTTTTGAATGATATTTCTATTGTTAATAAATTCCATGACGTATTCCCTGAAGAACTTCCTGGCCTACCCCCAGAGCGTGAAATTGAATTTTGTATCGACCTTGAACTCGGTACAAAACCCATTTCCAAAGTCCCATATCGAATAGATCCTATTGAACTTCAGGAGTTAAAGATCCAACTGCGGGAATTGTTAGACATTAGCTTTATTCGTCCTAGTACTTCTCCTTGGGGTGCTCCTATGCTATTCGTGAAGGAGAAAGATAGAAGTATGCGACTTTGTATTGATTATCGGGAGTTAAATCTTGTCACCATCAAAAACAGGTGCCCATTGCCACGTATTGATGACCTGTTTGACCAGTTGCAAGGAGCACAATTCTTTTCAAAGATCGATCTTCGTTCTGGATATCATCAGCTGAAGGTTAGAACTGAGGATATTCTAAAGACGGCTTTCAGAACTCAGTACGGGCATTATGAATTCCTAGTCATGTCCTTTGGATTGACTAATGCTCCTGCTGCCTTCATGGATATGATAAACCGGGTATTCAAGGAATATTTGGATCACTTTGTGGTCGTCTTTATTGATGACATCCTTATTTATTCCAAAAGTCGTGAAGATCATGAGCAACACTTGAGGCTGGTACTCCAAAAGCTTCGTGAATACAAGCTTTATGCCAAGTTGAAGAAATGCGAGTTCTGTTTGGAGGAGGTAGCATTCCTTGGGCACGTAGTATCAAGTCGTGGAATATCGGTTGACCCGACAAAGATTGAAGCTATTCAAAGCTGGGAGCAACCTAAATCAGTGACCGAAGTACGTAGCTTTCTTGGTTTAGCTGGTTATTATCGGAGATTCGTGGAAGGATTTTCTCGAATCGCTACTCCATTAACTCAGCTGACTCAGAAAGATACAAAGTTCGGTTGGAGCGAAGAATGTGAGCAGAGTTTTCAAGAACTCAAGAGGAGACTCATTTCAGCACCTGTTTTAACAATACCATCTGGCTCGGAGGGATTTGTCATCTACAGTGATGCTTCGAGCAAAGGGTTGGGATGCGTTCTCATGCAACATGGAAAAGTCATAGCATATGCATCAAGACAACTCAAGGAATATGAGAGGAATTATCCTACTCATGATCTAGAGTTGGCAGCTGTTGTCTTTGCACTTAAAATTTGGAGGCATTACTTGTATGGGGAGAAGGTGGAGATCTTTACGAATCATAAAAGCCTCAAATATTTCTTCACTCAAAAGGAACTCAACATGCGACAACGACGTTGGCTTGAACTATTAAAAGATTATGATCATACCATTCAATACCATCCTGAAAAAGCGAACGTGGTAGCTGACGCATTGAGTAGAAGATCATATGCAAGTACGAGTGCGATATTGTCAACACAAAGACCCATTTTGTGTGACTTGCAAAGGATGGAGATAGAGTTAAAGACTCTAGGGACCCATGTGATGATGACGAATATACGAGTAGAACCAACTTTAATCGATAAAGTTAAAGCTGCTCAAGCTACAGACCTGGAGCTGATGCGTATGAGGAAGAAAGTGCAAGAAGGTGCTATGCCGGAAGCAAGAATCGATGAAGAAGGAATACTTCGAGTCAACTCCAGACTTTGTGTTTCTAACAACCATGATTTAAAGTATAAAATCATGATGGAGGCGCACAACACACCGTTTGCAATCCATCCTGGAAGTACCAAAATATATCATGAACTTCGTCATACATTTTGGTGGAGCAATATGTAGAGTGAGATAGCGCTGTTTATCTCAAGGTGTTTAACTTGTCAACGAGTTAAAGCTGAGCATCAAGTACCAAATGGTCCATTGCAACCACTTGAAATTCCAAAATGGAAGTGGGAGCACATTACCATGGATTTCGTTATCGGTCTTCCTAGGGTTTCTCAAGGTATTGATGCGATTTGGGTCATTGTTGATAGATTGACCAAGTCTTCTCATTTCTTACCGATACGAGAAACTTATACACTTGAACGTCTTGCTCGTATGTACATAAACGAGATTGTAAGACTGCATGGTATGGCAGTATCCATAGTTTCTGATCGAGACCCAAGATTCACTTCACGATTTTGGGTTAGTTTACAAAAAGCTATGGGCACAGATTTACGATTTAGTTCGGCATATCATCCTCAGACGGACGGACAATCAGAGAGGACTATTCAAACTCTAGAAAATTTATTAAGACTCTGTGTCCTTGACTTCAAGGGAAGTTGGGACAAGTTCTTACCATTGGTGGAGTTTTCCTACAACAACAGTTATCAAACAAGTATTGACATGGCTCCATTCGAAGCATTGTATAGAAGAAAATGTCGTTCTCCAGTATGCTGAGATGAGGTGGGTGAAACAACGTTGTTGGGACCGGAGTTGGTACGTATGACTACAGAAAAGATTCAAACGATCCGACAACGTATAAAACCTCACAAGATCGACAAAAGAGTTATGCTGATCTTCATCGAAAGGACGTGGAATTTGATATAGGAGATCATGTGTTCTTACGTGTTGCTCCATGGAAAGGAGTTACGAGATTTAGAAAGAGAGGAAAGCTCAATCCTCGATTCATCGGTCTATTTTTAATCCTCGATCGAGTAGGAACTGTGGCTTATAGACTCGCTTTACCGCCAAGTATGTGTCGTGTTCATAACGTTTTTCACATATCCATGTTACGCAAATATGTGGAAGACCCGAACCACATTATTGAGTTAGAACCGAACGAAATAGCGGAGGATTTGACGTATGAAGAAGTTCCTGTTCAAATCTTGGATAAGAAGGAACATATTCTACGCTCCAAGATTATACCTCAAGTCAAAGTTTTGTGGAGAAACCACGATGTTGAGGAAATGACTTGGGAGTTAGAATTTGAAATGAAATCAAGGTATCCTTACCTCTTCGACATACTAGGTACGTATCCTAATTTTGAGGGCGAAATTTCATAAGAAGGGGAGGTTGTAAGGCCCCAACTTTTATAAATAAAGATGAATTTTTTATAAATATCATTTTTGAATATTATGCAGTTAATTTGATATAATGTTATAGTTGTGGGTAATATTTATAAATTTTGCAAAGTACGCAAGTTGTTATATAATATTCGATTGTTCGGGGATTATTCATTTTAACAGAGAATATTCGTACAACGACACAATCATTGGTGGACCCCACAACGGAATTATTGTCGGATTGAGAAAACGACAAAAATATTTTATTAAAAATAACGGCGGAAGTTTTACCATTGATACTGTTGAACTACTCGGTAGTAAAAGTACAGTTGTGACAACCCCAAAATAGGTCCATTCCATCCAACCTATTCTGAGTCGCCAAATACATGGTACAGAAAACAACTACAACTTTATTACAACAATTGTCGTGCAAAATACAACAACACATATGCTGTGAGTTTGGATACAAATATAAACCAAATGTGACTCATGTTCCAACCGTGGACATCACCTCACAATGTCACCTTACATAAAGGTATAGTCAAAAACTGTTTTAGAAATTAGAATCTTTGGGAAGTGCTCAAGGAAACCTTCGTACATGGGAGGCCACGCGTCTAGGTTATGATAGATATCATATGGCCACAGAATTATCCTTGGTTGACCCAATAGACCCCAAAGAAAAACGAGAAGATTACTATCATATTCTTCCCAATGGTGAGTCTTCTCTTGACATATCATTATCTCCACTGTCTCTAATTGAAAAATATACTTCAAACAAACACCAAGATTATATAGGTAGTGCTCGTAAATATACTCAGCAAGTGGATGAGCATAACCCTGTCCTATGATGACACGAGGTTGTATGTCATTAGACATCTTGTATGATAGTGACAAAACACCCTTCTAACGTTGGGTTCGCCTCACCCTATTTTCTTCACCAAATATAACTACTAAATGATGACCACCGTTCTATTCCCTTGTTACCCCCGCTCGACCCAGCTACACTCTTATTACCAGAAAGGAATTGTGAAGTAAAAGGGTGAGCACAACTAGCTCAGTAAAGAATATCATGACTAAAGATAATTAAATTATCAATAGGTTTCATCAATAATAAATCAGAGATTTAGAACATATGGTAAATGATAAAAATTTCAACCATAGTTGCAGCGGAACGAGCAATCCATTAGAAGAGTCAAATAGACTATAAAGTCTATTATCTTCTCCATGTTAAAAATCCACCAACAATATTTTATCCATGTAACATCACTCAACAGTTCATTTTCACAATCATATGAATAACTCATAATCATAATTGTGACTATAAATTTTTCTTCGCACCCAGGACGAAGAATATTTTCATCACCTGTCTTTACCTGAAACATCAAAGATCATGGTTATACCAAATCACAATTCCTGTTTATAATCATACTAACAAATCCATCTTTGCACTACGGGCCAAAGATATTCATCAACAAACCATCTTTGCACTACGGGCCAAAGATATTCATCAACAAACCATCTTTGCACTACGGGCCAAAGATATTCAACAACAGTTCATCTTTGCACTACAGGCCAAAGATATTCATCAACAGGCCATCTTTGCACTACATGCCAAAGATATTCATCAACAATTCATATTTGCACTACAGGCCAAATATATTCATATCTCAAAGAAATATATAATCATTTCAGAATTTATATAAACAATAATTATAACCATGTTGATCAATTCACCTTTGCACTTAAGCTTAAGATATTCAATTATAAATTCAATGGTCATGATCATACCAGTCACAATTCAACTTTGCACTACAGGCCAAAGAGAACCCTAGTCATGATCATACCAATAATCTACCCATCTTTACACTCCAGTGAAAGAGAATTTCAACATCAGGGTTATAAAAATGTTATATATGATGATAAAAATAATATGATCAACATATAGTTTTAATCTCAAGAGTAATATTCGTAACTCATGAATAGTAACCCCGACACAAAAGATAGAAATTCTACAATAAAATTCATATCAATATTTCGGTATAATGATATTGAAAGAATAACATTACTTAAATTTATAAATAATTTATTTTAATTGTTTACACTTTACTAATTAATGCATTTAATCATTATAAAATGCCAACTCTTACAATTTCATCATCAATAACCAAAACCCTCATCAAAAATCTGCATATACCTCATATAGGATTCTCAAGCCATAAAATCCCATTTTCCAATTTTCTTTCTTCACAAAACATATTTAATTCATTTACTCATAACTAGACCATTTTCATGAAAAATACCAAATCAGTTCCAAAAATATTTCTTTTCTGGGATTTAGCATAATATAGTCCCATAGTGAACATATATTTTTCTCAGAATTTTTAAAAGTCATTTACTATTTTTCATATGGCCAAAATAGCCGAATATTTAGACATTTATCAAAAATTGTACTTTTATCTAAAAATTCTGAAATTTACAGAGTATACTTCTATCATATACATGTACTCCCAATAAAAATTTCATCAATTTTGGAGTTAACCATAAGGAATTATAAGCGGTTACTTTTAAAATAGTCTTTTCTCATAAAATTCATAACTCTCAATCTATACATCCAAAAATCACCATTTTTGGACACAATCAAGAAAACTCATCAAAATATCATTTCAAATTTTTCCAGAATTTTTGAAGATCAGAAAAATTACGAAACTGAAAATCAGAACAACCCTTAAAATCCCTTACTATCCCTTACTATCCCTTACCTCAAAAGAGCAGTACTTCTGACTGGATATCGGATATGATGCTGAAGGAAACTTGCACTGATGAATAGCAACTCACCAAGTATCTAAAAACTCACAAAATATGTTTCATAATACAGAGAGAGAAAGAGAGAAAGCTTATGTTTCTGGTGTGATTTTCAATTCTAACTTAGCCCTCTATTTATAGCAAAATTTTGGTAGGTTTGACCTGCAACCTGATGGCTTTACCTGCTACTATTCCCACCCACCACATTTGAAATATAATTCAGCACATTTCTTCACCAACCACAAGTGGGGCCCATCAATTCTAGAATTTTCCACCAAAATGATAAACTCCGAAAATTCAACAATTTCTGAACCAGTCATCTCGTAAAATTCATAATAAATCATACGTTCATTTTTAACGGTTCAAAATTTGTGGGCATATACTCAACTTATATATGTATAACATATCCAAAAATTACCACGATCCAACGGTCGGATTAAAAATTATAACCCTCGCAAAATATCTCAAAAACTCTGATTTTTAATACCTCCATTCCGACAAAAATACGGATAAAAATTTCAACATTAACTCCTTCATTTTTTAACCACAAAAATATATCCCTCATTTATATCCACATAAAATAAATATTTTCTTATCATATGAATCAATAATTAATTATTCACAAATAATATTACAGAATCACATTTATGACAACCAGGCCGTTCCCAGGAAAGAGGGGGCTTTCTAATAAGGATTTCTCCTTACTAGCGCGCAATTAGATGACCAAACCTCTCCTTAGACAGAACTTTCTAGACATTGCCAATAATGTTATCTAATAATATTATTCAAATAATATGAATTATTGATCTGATAATAGAAAATACTGTGCAGCAACAATTATTGAAACAAAAATAATATAAAATATCAACGCAGCAATTATTGAATCAATAAAGTAAAATATTGAACAGTAATTACTGTAACAATTATTGAGTAGTGCCTTCTTACGTAAGAATCAATAATTTTAAAAATACTGTGCAATACCGTGTGCTACTGTGCAATAACGCGTATTACTGTATTTTAATCACCGGGTATTCCAACAGTGTTAACGGTAACAACTACGCCGTTATTTGTAAAAACTTAAATTTGTCGTTTTCTTCACCCGACAGTTATTCTGTTATGGGACCCACAAATAGCTGCGCCGTCGTACGAATATTCCCCGACAGAAAGAATATTTCACGACCAAACGAATATTTCCCGACAACAATGATTATTTTATAACCACTTGTGTATTTTGAAAAATTTTCACATTTCACCCATAACTTTAACTTTTTATCAATTTAACCATTTACTGAATTGTAATTATAAGAAAAATTGAATACTTTTATTTCATAAAATTCGGGGTCTTACAACAGTAATACGTGTGGTTGCATAGTAGCACACGGTATTGATTATTAATGCTTATGTGAGAAGTCACTCAGGTTGATTCAATTATTGTCAGTTAATAATATGAATTATTTAGCGATAATGACGTTTTGTTTTATTCGTATTATTAACGTAATAAAACAGAAACATCTTTTTATATAAAACATAATACTTTATTAAAGTTATTCTATAAATAGAATATATTATATTTTATTTAAAAAAAATTTCTTTAAATATGGACCGTCAGATTAAAGTAATCAATCTGGACCGTTCATGGATTAGTTACTATGCATTCTATTTTTCTATAAATAGCAGCTCATTCCTTCATTATTTTTCTACGAATTCACGGAACTATAGAGAGAGAAACTATAGAGAGAGAGAAGAAGAGTATTCTGCTACTTAATTACTTCCTTATTTCAGCTCTTCTTTAAAACGGTAAGGGGTGTTATTCTTTCTTATTCATGAAGAGAACTGTTGTTATTTCATTATTTATTATTCTGTTGGAATAACCTGTATACGCGGTCTACCCTATACCTAGTGACATTCTTCTGTTATTCCGTTGGAACATCCTGTCTGTGTATTTTACACCGGACCTGGTTCTGTCTTTTTATTATTCTGTTGGAACATCCTGTCTGTGTGTTTTACACCGGACCTGGTTCCATTATTTATTATTCTATCAGAATATCTTGTCTGTGCGTTTACGCCGGACCTGGTTCCATTATTTATTATTCTGTTGGAATAACCTGTCTGTGCGGTCTATCGTATGCCGGGTGATTTCTTTTGTTATTCCATTCTTTACTATACTTAGTTGGTTAAGTTTTAACTTCTATACTCCATGAAATTAGTGGAATATCCTTGATAATTGCGGTTTATCCAGTATCTTTTCATGAAAATATTCTTCTAAGCATTCTTAAATTTTATTCCACAAAGCAGTATCATGTTGACAATTTGGACTTTGTTAATTCTTGAACTTGTTTTATTGAATTCTTATATCATTGTCATCATCCTCATGTTTATAAAATGTTAAAAGTCATCTGTGGCCTGTAGTGCATAGATGGACTTGGTATGATTATGACCAGGGATTATTCGGTATAATCATGGCCGTAATGTTACAAATGATGTGATAAAAATCCTCATTGGCCCGTAGTACGTTGATGGACAGTTGTTGGCATGGTCATAACCATTAATGAATACACGAATATCCTTGGCCGTAGTGCAGGGGTGATTCGATGATGTGAATTATTTTATTAAGCTGAGTCCCAGCGATAACAGTGCTGAAAAATCTTTTAAATCATAAAAGATAGTAGAGTTTATTTTCTACTTGACTCTTTTAATGGATTGCTTGTTCCGCTGCAGTTAAACTTGATGTCTATTATATTTTATCAGTTTAACATTGTTGAAGGCTAATGATAATTTATTCTGCATTATCTTAGTTATAATATTTCTTACTGGGCTAGTTGAGCTCACCCTTTCTTTCACTGTTCTCTTCAGGAAATGAGAACGTAGCTGGGGCAAGTCGGGGAACGGAGTGATGGTCCGAATGATAGTATTAGTTAGTAGTCCTCACTATTCTATGTAATGGTGTGTTAATAAATGTAATGAGGACTCCTTTTGAGTATGAATACTCTCTAGAAGATAATATTTGTATTCAAACTCACAGTTTATGTTTTGTCGTATTGTACACGACAGTTGTATTAGTAAGTTGTATTTGTATTCTGTACTATGTATCTGACGACCCAAGATGGGTGATGTATACCTAATTATGGGGGCGTCACACTTTCTGTCGGGGAATATTCGTACGATGGCGCAGCTATTTATGGGCCCCATAACAGAAAACGGTCGGATGAAGATAACGATAAAAATTGAGTTTTTATAATTAACGGCGTAGTTGTTACCGTTAACACTGTTGGAATACCCGGTGGTTAAAATACAGTAATACGCGTTATTGCACAGTAGCACACGGTATTGCACAGTATTTTTGAAATTATTGATTCTTACGTAAGAAGGCACTACCGAATAATTATCACAGTAATTACTGTTCAATATTTTATTTTATTGATTCAATAATTGCTGCGTTGATATTTTATATTATTGTTGTTTCAATAATTGTTACTGCACATCATCTCCATTATCAGATCAATAATTCATATTATTTGAATAATATTATTAGATAACATTATTGGCAATATCTAGAAAGTTCTATCTAAGAAGAGGTTTGGTCATCTAATTGCGCGGCAATAAGGATAAATCCTTATTGGAAAGCCCCCTCTTTCCTAGGAACGGCCTGGTTGCTAGTACTGTGATTCTATAATATTATTTGTGAATAATTAATTATTGATTTATATGATGAGGAAAATATTAATTTTATGTGGATATAGATGGAGAAAATTTTTAAAGTGACAATTGTTAAAAAATGATATTTTATCTTTTCTGAGAAAATAATTTATTATTATATTTAATAATATAATAATGGTGATAGTTTTACAATGAATGTGGGATATATGAATATATGAGGAGGAAGATTATTTTTATTGTATTAAATGATTAGCACATATTTTGTGTGTCGGTGGACCCCATTTCTTGACTGAAATTTGATTATAGCCTGTAAAATCGTCCTTTTATGGATTTCGGTCAATTTCTGTTTGGAATTTGGAAAAATTTTCTTCTGCAAAGTTGTAGAGAATTGAATTTCATATAAAAAATTGCGAGATTTGAATTTTCTGATAAAAGGCTATTTTCTATGAATTATTAAAGTTTCAAAAAATAAAATGACTTTTATTAATTTATGGGTGGGACCCACGTTGGTTGTTGAACACATGTGGGCTGCTGGGATTTTTTTTTCAGCCTTGGCATGCTTTGATTGCTGATGGTTGGTGTGTAGAAAATAGAGAATGAATATTATTAATTTATTATTTTTGTTTCCTTTGGCGTTCTAGCATTTTCCTATAAATAGGTTCTTAAGTTAGAATTGAAAATCACACCAGAAATAAATTTTTTTTCTCTCTATATTATCAAGCATATTTTTATGAGTATTTTGATATCTTGAGTGTTGCTCAGCGTTATATCCAATATTCAAGTCAGAAATACTGCTCATTTGAGGTAAGGGATTTTAAGGGTTATTATGTTTTTCAGTTCGTAATTCTTCTGAGCTTCAGAAAATTTTGGAAAAATTTAAATGATATTTTGATGAGTTTTATTGATTGTGTCCAAAAATAGTAATTTTTGGATGTATAGATTAAGTGTTATGAATTTTACGGGAAAAGACTATTTTAAAAGTAACCGCTTATAACTCCTTGTGGTTAACTCCAAAATTGATAAAATTTTTATTGGAAGTATATCTATATAATATTAGTGTACTCTGTGAATTTTGAAATTTTTGGATAAAAGTACAATTTATGATAAATGTCAAAATATTCGACGATTTGGGCCATATGAAAAATAGTAAATGAGTTTTAAAAATTTTGAGAAAAATATATGTTTAATATGGGACTATATTCTACTAAATCCCAAAAAAGAAATATTTTTGGAACTGATTTGGTATTTTTTATGAAAATAATCTAGTTATGAGTAAATGAATTAAATATGTTATGTGAAGTAAGAAAATTGAAAAATAGGATTTTATGGCTTGAAAATTCTATATGAGGTATATGTAGATTTTTGATGAGGGTTTTGGTTATTGGTAATAAAATCTTATGAGTTTGACATTTTAGGATGATTAAATGCATTATTTAATATAAAGTGTAAACAATTAAAATAAATTGTTTATAAGATTAAGAAATATTATTTTTTTAATATCATTATACCGAAATATTGGTATGTATTTTATTGTGGAATTTCTACCTTTTTGTGTCGAGTTTACTATTCATGAGTTACTATTCACGAGTTACTATTTATGAACTATTCACGAGTTACTATTCACGACAAAATTAGTTTCTTTTTCTAACCAAATTATAGTTGATTTATGAATATTACTCTTAAGATTAAATCTAGATGTTTTGATTATATTGATTTTACTATTATATATGACATTTTTATAATCCTGGTGAAGAAATTTTTCTATGACTTAAGTGTAACGATGGGTAGATTTTTGGTATGATCATGACTATAGGTTCCCTTTGGCCAGTAGTGCAAAGTTGAATTATTGACTGATATGATCATAACCATTGAATTTATAATTGAATATCTTTAGCTTACGTGCAAAAGTGAAATTATCAACATGGTTATAATTATTGTTTATATAAATTCTGAAATGATTATATATTTCTTTGAGATATTAATATCTTTGGCCTGTAGTGCAAAGATGAATTATTGATGAATATCTTTGGCCTGTAGTGCAAAGATGAACTGTTGATGAATATCTTTGGCCTGTAGTGCAAAGATGAATTATTGATGAATATCTTTGGCCTGTAGTGCGAAGATGAACTGTTGTTGAATATTTTTGGCCTGTAGTGCAAAGATGGTTTGTTGATGAATATCTTTGGCCATAGTGCAAAGATGGATTTATTAGCATGATTATGAACATGAACTGTGATTTGGTATAACCATGATCTTTGATGTTTCAGGTAAAGACAGGTGATGAAAATATTCTTCGTCCTGGGTGCGAAGAAAAATTTAGAATCACAATTATGATTATGAGTTATTCATATGATTGTGGAAAGGAACTGTTGAGTGATGTTACAGGGATAAAATATTGTTGGTGGATTTTTAACATGGAGAAGATAATAGACTTTATGGTCTATTTGACTCTTCTAATGGATTGCTCGTTCCGCTGCAACTATGGTTGAAAATTTTTATCATCTACCATATGTTCTAAATCTCTGATTTATTACTATTAAAGACTATTGATAAATTATTTATCTTTAGTCATGATATTCTTTACTGGGCTAGTTGTGCTCACCCTTTTGTTTCACAATTCCTTTCAGATAATAAGAGTGTAGGTGGGTCGAGCGAGGGTAACGGAAAAATAGAACGGTGGTCTCTAGCTGTGGAGGTTCCCCCTAAGCAGTATAGAAAAGTGTTGTATACATCATTTAGTAGTTATATTTGGTGAATCAAATAGGGTGAGGCGAACTCAACGTTGGAAGGGTGTTTTGCTACTATCATACAAGATGTCTAATGATATACAACCTCATGTCATCATAAGACAGAGATGTGCTCATTCACTTGCTGAGTATATTTACGAGCACTACCTATATAATCTTGGTGTTTGTTTGAAGTATAATTCTCAATTAGAGACAGTGGAGATAATGATATGTCAAGAGAAGACTCCCCATTGGGAAGAATATGATAGTAATCTTCTAGTTTTTCTTTGGGGTCTATTGGGTCAACCAAGGATAATTCTGTGGCTATATAATATCTATCATAACCTAGAAGCATGGCCTCCCATGTACGAAGGTTTTCTTGAGCACTTCTCAAAGATTCTAATTTCTAAAATAGTTTTTGACTATACCTTTATGTAAGGTGTCATTGTGAGGTGCTGTCCACGGTTGGGACATGAGTCACATTTGGTATATATTTGTATCCATACTCACAGCATATGTGTTGTTGTATTTTACACGACAATTGTTGTAATAAAGTTGTAGTTATTTTTTGTACCATGTATTTGGCGACTCAGAATAGGTTAGATGGAATGGACCTATTTTGGGGTTGTCACACTAAGAGTCTTTCATTACGAAAAATTTAAAATTTCTTTATTCAAACCCCAAAATTCTATATTGTGGGGGACCTTAAATCAAATATTTTTTCAATGGCTCTTGCTACGGTTAAACGATCCTCTTCGAATAATTCGTCCAATTCAAGAATAACTCAATGCAAAGAATTCAATTCTTACAAGTAAATACTCAATACCCAAGTAGGCTTACAAAATTGATCGTGATATGATCGAGTACTTTTTGGTTCGTCTCAGACTAATTAGTGAATCAAGTAGGATATATGAAATAATTAACCATTTATCAATTTTTATAAAATTTAATGTAAATATAAAGTAGTCCCTCCGTTTCAATTATAAGATCATTATTGACTTTTGAAAAGTTAATTTCAAACTCAAAATTGAGATGAATCCGTTTAGTTTATATCAATATAATTATAAATATCATAAATTACCTAAAACATACTACTAATTAAAAAAAATTATTTTGAAAACATAAATGAATCATATTAATTTTAAATTTAAAAATATTTAAAACTAACTTTTAAAAAGTTAAAAATAATTTTATAATTCAAAAGGGAGGGAGCAAGGGCGGAGCCACCCATATGCTAGGGTGGCCTCTAGCCCGAGTGGATTTTTTGACAAATATTTAGTATTTATATTGTGAAACCCCAGATTTTATGAATAAAAATTTAATTTTTTTGAAATATTTTTTAAATATTATAGTGTGAATTTGAGATAATGTTATAGTTGTGGGTAGTATTTATAAATTTTGCAAAGTATGCAAGTTGTTGTATTATATTCGATTGGTCGGGGAATATTATTTTTGTCGGGAAATATTCGTACGATGGCACAATTATTGGTGGACCCCACAACGAAATTATTGTCGAATTGAGAAAACGACAAATATATTTTATTAAAAATAACGGCGGAAGTTTTACCGTTGATACTGTTGAACTACTCGGTAGTAAAAGTACAGTAATACGTGTGGTTGCATAGTAGCACACGGTATTGATTATTAATGCTTATGTGAGAAGTCACTCAGTTTGATTCAATTATTGTCAATTAATAATATGAATTATTTAGCGATAATGAAGTTTTGTTTTATTCGTATTATTAACGTAATAAAACAGAAACATCTTTTTATATAAAATAGAATACTTTATTAAAGTTATTCTATAAATAGAATATATTATATTTTATTTAAAAGATTTTTCTTTAAGTATGGACCGTCAGATTAAAGTAAATCAATCTGGACCGTTCATGGATTAGTTACTAAGCATTCCATTTTCCTATAAATGGAAGCTCATTCCTTCATTATTTTTTTACAAATTCACTAAACTTTAGAGAGAGAAACTATAGAAAGAGTTATTCTTCTATAATCTTGAGCGTATTTATTTAGAGTTTAAGAAAGCTTTGAGCGTAGTGCAAGTTTTCTTCGAGTATATCCTCGCCCTACCAGTCGAAATACTCTTCTTTCAAAGGTAAGGGATATTATTTCTTGTACCCGTAAGGGATGTTATTCTTTCTTATTCATGAAGAGAACTGTTGTTGTGACTCCCCCAAAATTAGGTATACATCACCCATCTTGGGTCGTCAGATACATAGTACAGAATACAAATACAACTTACTAATACAACTGTCTTGTACAATACGACAAAACATAAACTGTGAGTTTGAATACAAATATTATCTTCTAGAGAGTATTCATACTCAAAAGGAGTCCTCATTACATTTATTAACACACCATTACATAGAATAGTGAGGACTACTAACTAATACTATCATTCGGACCATCACTCCGTTCCCCGATTTGCCCCAGCTACGTTCTCATTTCCTGAAGAGAACAGTGATATTTATAGAAAATTCGTCTTTATTTATAAAAGTTGGGGTCTTACAACCTCCCCTTCTTATGAAATTTCGCCCTCGAAATTAGGGTACGTACCTGGTATGTCGAAGAGGTAAGGATACCTTGATTTCATTTCAGTTTCTAACTCCCAAGTCATTTCCTCAACATCTTGGTTTCTCCACAAAACTTTGACTTGAGGTATAACCTTGGAGCGTAGAATATGTTCCTTCTTATCCAAGATTTGAACATGAACTTCTTCATACGTCAAATCTTCTGCTATTTCGTCTGGTTCTAACTCAATAATGTGGTTCGGGTCTTCCACATATTTGCGTAACATGGATATGTGAAAAACGTTATGAACACGAGACATACTTGGCGGTAAAACGAGTCTATAAGCCACAGTTCCTACTCGACCGAGGATTAAAAATGGACCGATGAATCGAGGATTGAGCTTTCCTCTCTTTCCAAATCTCGTAACTCCTTTCCATGGAGCAACACGTAAGAACACATGATCTCCTACATCAAATTCCACGTCCTTTCGATGAAGATCAGCATAACTCTTTTGTCGATCTTGTGAGGTTTTTATACGTTGTCGGATCGTTTGAATCTTTTCTGTAGTCATACGTACCAACTCCGGTCCCAACAACGTTGCTTCACCCACCTCATCCCAGCATACTGGAGAACGACATTTTCTTCCATACAATGCTTCGAATGGAGCCATGCCAATACTTGCTTGATAACTGTTGTTGTAGGAAAACTCCACCAATGGTAAGAACTTGTCCCAACTTCCCTTGAAGTCAAGGACACATAGTCTTAATAAATCTTCTAGAGTTTGAATAGTCCTCTCTGATTGTCCGTCCGTCTGAGGATGATATGCCAAACTAAATCGTAAATCTGTGCCCATAGCTTTTTGTAAACTAACCCAAAATCGTGAAGTGAATCTTGGGTCTCGATCAGAAACTATGGATACTGGCATACCATGCAGTCTTACAATCTCATTTATGTACATACGAGCAAGACGTTCAAGTGTATAAGTTTTTCGTATCGGTAAGAAATGAGCAGACTTGGTCAATCTATCAACAATGACCCAAATCGCATCTATACCTTGAGAAACCTTAGGAAGACCGGTAACAAAATCCATGGTAATGTGCTCCCACTTCCATTCTGGAATTTTAAGTGGTTGCAATGAACCTTTTGGTACTTGATGCTCCGCTTTGACTCATTGACAAGTTAGACACCTTGAGATAAACAACGCTATCTCTCTCTTCATATTGCTCCACCAAAATATATGACGAAGATCATAATACATTTTGGTACTTCCAGGATGGATTGCAAACGGTGTGTTGTGCGCCTCTATCATAATTTCATACTTTAAATCAGGGTTGTTAGGAACACAAAGTCTGGAGTTGACTCGAAGTATTCCTTCTTCATCGATTCTTGTTTCCGGCATAGCACCTTCTTGCACTTTCTTCCTCATACGCATCAGCTCCAGGTCTGTAGCTTGAGCAGCTTTAACTTTATCGATTAAAGTTGGTTCTACTCGTATATTCGCCGTCATCACATGGGTCCTGGAGTCTTTAACTCTATCTCCATCCTTTGCAAGTCACACAAAATGGGCCTTTGTGTTGACAATATTGCACTCGTACTTGCATATGATCTTCTACTCAATGCGTCAGCTACCACGTTCGCTTTTCTAGGATGGTATTGAATAGTATGATCATAATCTTTCAACAGTTCAAGCCAACGTCGTTGTCGCATGTTGAGTTCCTTTTGAGTGAAGAAATATTTGAGGCTTTTTTGATTCGTAAAGATCTCCACCTTCTCCCCATACAAGTAATGCCTCCAAATTTTAAGTGCAAAGACAACAGCTGCCAACTCTAGATCATGAGTAGGATAATTCCTCTTATATTCCTTGAGTTGTCTTGATGCATATGCTATGAATTTTCCATATTGCATGAGGACGCATCCCAACCCTTTGCTCGAAGCATCACTGTAGATGACAAATTCCTCCGAGCCAGATGGTATTGTTAGAACAGGTGCTGAAATGAGTCTCCTCTTGAGTTCTTGAAAACTCTGCTCACATTCTTCGCTCAAACCGAACTTTGTATCTTTCCGAGTCAGCTGAGTTAATGGAGTAGCGATTCGAGAAAATCCTTACACGAATCTCCGATAATAACCAGCTAAACCAAGAAAGTTACGTACTTCGGTCACTGATTTAGGTTGCTCCCAGCTTTGAATAGCTTCAATCTTTGTCGGGTCAACCGATATTCCACGACTTGATACTACGTGCCCAAGGAATGCTACCTCCTCCAACCAGAACTCGTATTTCTTCAACTTGGCATAAAGCTTGTATTCACGAAGCTTTTGGAGTACCAGCCTCAAGTGTTGCTCAAGATCTTCATGGCTTTTGGAATAAATAAGGATGTCATCAATAAAGACGACCACAAAGTGATCCAAATATTCCTTGAATACCCGGTTCATCATATCCATGAAGGCAGCAGGAGCATTAGTCAATCCAAAGGACATGACTAGGAATTCATAATGCCCGTACCGAGTTCTGAAAGCCGTCTTTAGAATATCCTCAGTTCTAACCTTCAGCTGATGATATCCAGAACGAAGATCGATCTTTGAAAAGAATTGTGCTCCTTGTAACTGGTCAAACAGGTCATCAATACGTGGCAATGAGTACCTGTTTTTGATGGTGACATGATTCAACTCCCGATAAACAATACAAAGTCGCATACTTCTATCTTTCTTCTTCACGAATAGCACAGGAGCACCCCAAGGAGAAGTACTAGGACGAATAAAGCAAATGTCTAACAATTCCTGCAGTTAGATCTTTAACTCCTAAAGTTCAATAGGAGCCATTCGATATGGTGTGACGCCCCCAAAATAGGTATACAACACCCATTCTGAGTTACCAAATACATGGTACAGAAAGCAAACTACAACTTTAATAATACAATTGTCGTGCAAAATACGACAACACATACTATGAGTTTAAATACAAATATTGTCTTCTAGACAATATCCACACTCAAATAAGTCCTCAATACAATTATTCAAACACTATTTTATAGAAATAGTGAGGACTACTAAAACATCTTTCTAGAACCATCACTCCATACCCCGACTAGATCCTGCTATGTTCTCACCTCCTGAGAAGAAAAACGGAACAAAAAGGAAAAGGGTGAGCTCAACTAGCCCAGTAAAGAATATTATGAATAAGATAATATACAACAAATTATCGTTAGTCTTCAACAGGGAAAAATCTGATAGAATATAATCGACAACAAGTTTTAGATCAACAACTGCAACGGAAACAGCAAACCATTAGAAGAGTCAAGTAGAGAAAGAATTCTACTATCTTCTAAGATTTAAAAGTCCATCATCAATATTTTATCCCTGTAACATCAATTAATAATCATCTTTATCCAAATATTCATCTTTACACTACAGGCCAAAGATATTCATTTGTATCACCTGTCAGTCATGTTCATCTCAACACCTGTTCATCTTTGCACTACAGGCCAAAGATATTCATCAAGTAATCATACGTCTTTGCACTACAGGCCAAAGATATTCATCAAGTAATCATACATCTTTGCACTACAGGCCAAAGATATTCAGTAATATCATCATTTAGGACTGAGGATGATGAAAAATATCTTAAAGAGAACGAATCCAGTGAGACAGAAGGACAAATATTAAGGATTCGTATAACAGTTTATCTGTAAGACCCCGAATTTTATGAAATAAAAGTATTCAATTTTCTTATAATTATAATTCAGTAAATGGTTAAATTGATAAAAAGTTAAAGTTATGGGTGAAATGTGAAAATTTTTCAAAATAAACAAGTGGTTATAAAATAATCATTGTTGTCGGGGAATATTCGTTGGTCGTGGAATATATTCTTTTTGTCGGGGAATATTCGTACGACGGCGCAGCTATTTGTGGGCCCCATAACGAAAAACAGTCATATGAAGATAACGACAAAAATTGAGTTTTTATAAATAACAGCGTAGTTGTTACCGTTAACACTGTTGGAATACCCGGTGGTTAAAACACAGTAATACGCGTTGTTGCACAGTAGCACACGGTATTGCACCAATTATTAATTTTTACGTAAGAAGGCATTACTCAATAATTATTACAGTAATTACTGTTCAGTATTTTATTTTATTGATTCAATAATTGCTGCGTTGATATTTTATATTACTGTTGTTTTAATAATTGTCACTACACAGTATTTTTTATTATCGGAGCAATAATTCATATTATCTGAATAATATTATTAGATAACATTATTGGCAATGTCTAGAAAGTTCTGTCTAAGGAGAGGTTTGGTCATCTAATTGCGCGCTAGTAAGAAAAAATCCTTATTGGAAAGCCCCCTCTTTCCTGGGAACTGTCTGGTTGTCAGTAATGTGATTCTGTAATATTATTTGTGAATAATTAATTATTAATTTATATGATGAGAAAAATATTGATTTTATGTGGATATAGATGGAGAAAAAATTTAATGTGACAATTGTTGAAAATTAATATTTTATCTTTTTTTGATAAAATAATTCATTTAAGTATATTATTTTAATAATATATTAATGGTGATATTTTTACAATGAATGTGGGATATATGAATAAATGAGGAGGAAGAGTATTTTTGTTGGATTAAATATTTAACACATGTTTTGTGTGTTGGTGGACACAATTCTTGACCGAAAATTTATTATAGACTGTAAAATCGTCCGTTTGTGGATTTCGGTCAATTTCTGTTTGGAATTTGGAAAAACTTTTTTCTGCAAAGTTGTAGAGAATTGAATTTCCTATAAAAGGTCGCGAGATTCGAATTTTCTGATAAAAGAGCTATTTATTATGAATTATTGAAGTTCCGAAGTTCCGAAATAATTGATTTTTGGAAGTTTTATTTATTTTTATTAACAAAAACGTTTTTTACACTTTGGTGGGCCCCACTTGCACATGTTGATGGCTGAATCTAGATTTTCAAAGGTGGGCTAAGGAAAATTTATAATTATATTATTATTTTATTAAATTTTCTGCTTTGGTGTTCTAAGCAATTTCCTATAAATAGGGTGCTTAGGTTAGAATTGAAAATCACACCAGAAACTGAAGTTTTCTCTCTATTTCTCTCTCTATATTATCGAGTGTATTCTTGTGAGTATTTTGATATCTTGAGTGTTGCTATACGGTGCAAGTTCGTTCAGCGTTATTCAAGTCAGGAGTACTGCTCTTTTGAGGTAAGGGATAGTAAGGGATTGTTAGGGATAGTAAGGGATGCTATTTTTTTTATCAATGATATTATTTCTTTCAATATCATTATACCGGAATATTGGTAAGATTTTTCTTGTAAAATTCTTATCTTTTCATGTCGGGATTACTATTCATGAGTTACTATTTACGAGTTACTATTCATGAGTTACTATTCACGAGTTATTATTCATGAGTTAGTATTCACGAGTTACTATTCATGAGTTACTATTCACGAGTTACTATTCACGAGTTACTATTCATGACAAAATTGGTTTCTTTTTCTAATCAAATTATAGTTGATTTATGAATATTACTATTGAGATTAAAACTATATGTTGATCATATTATTTTTATTATCATATATAACATTTTTATAACCCTAATGATGATATTTCTCTTTGACTTGAGTGTAAAGATGGGTAGATTTTTGGTACGATCATGACTATGGGTTCTCTTTGGCCAGTAGTGCAAAGTTGAATTGTTGACTGGTATGATCATGACCATTGAATTTATAATTAAATATCTTTAGCTTAAGTGCAAAGGTGAAATGATCAACGTGGTTATAATTATTGGTTATATAAATTCTGAAATGATTATATATTTCTTTGAGATATTAATATCTTTGGCCCGTAGTGCAAAGATGACATGTTGTTGAATATCTTGGCCCGTAGTGCAAAGATGACCTGTTGTTGAATATCTTTAGTTTGTAGTACAAAGATGAACTGTTGATGAATATCTTTGGGCCGTAGTGCAAAGATGAATTTATTAGTATGATTATGAACATGAACTGTGATTTGGTATAACCATGATCTTTGATGTTTCAGGTGATGAAAATTATCTTTGTCCTGGATGAGAAAAGGAATTTAGAACAACAATTACGATTATGAGTTATATATGTGATTGTGGACAGGAATTGTTGATTAATGTTACAGGGATAACACATTGTTGGTAGATTTTTAACATGGAGAAGATAATAGACTTTGTGGTCTATTTGACTCTTCTAATGGTTTGCTCGTTCCGCTGCAACTATGGTTGAAAATTTTTATCATCTACCATATGTTCTAAATCTCTGATTTAATTCTGTTGAAGGCTATTGATAATTTAATTATCTTTAGTCATGATATTCATTACTGAGCTAGTTGTGCTCACCCTTCTGTTTCACAATTCCTTTCAGGTAATAAGAGTGTAGCTGGGTCGAGCGGGGGTAACAGGAGAATAGAACGGTGTCATCATTTAGTAGTTATATTTGGTGAATCATCTAGGGTGAGGCGAACCCAACGTTGGAAGGGTGTTTTGCCACTATCATACAAGATGTCTAATGATATACAATCTCGTGTCATCATAAGACAGGGATGTGCTCATCCACTTGTTGAGTATATTTACGAGCACTACCTATATAATCTTGATGTTTGTTTGAAGTATAATTCTCAATTAGAGACAGTGGAGATAATGATAAGTCAAGAGAAAACTCACCATTGGGAAGAATATGATAGTAACCTTCTTGTTTTTCTTTGGGATCTATTGGGTCAACCAAGGATAATTCTGTGGCCATATGATATCTATCATAATCTAGAAGCATGGTCTCCCATGTACGAGGGTTTTCTTGAGCACTTCCCAAAGATTCTAATTTCTAAAACAGTTTTTGACTATACCTTTATGTAAGGTGTCATTGTGAGGTGATGTCCACGGTTGGAACATGAGTCACATTTGGTATATATTTGTATCCAAACTCACAATATATGTGTTGTTGTATTTTGCACGACAATTGTTGTAATAAAGTTGTAGTTATTTTCTGTACCATGTATTTGGCGACTCAAAATGGGTTGGATGGAATGGACCTGTTTTGGGGTCGTTACATTATCCAAGATCAATAATACTTCATAATAATCAATTGTGAAGCAGAATTTAAAAATAAAGATCAAAACATGGATACAATCAAAGATAGTAACCATAATAGACATCTTGGACAAAAAGAGAAAATTTTATTTTTCGGTGAATAGTGCCGTATTCGTGAATAGTACCGTATACGTGAATAGTGCCGTATACGTGAATAGTAACTCTGACACAAAAAGTTCTAAATTTGATAAAAACTCATGTTAATATTTTAACATAATGATATTGAAGAAAATAATATCATTTAAGAAGAAAATAATATCCCTTACCTCAAGATATCAGTACTTCTGGTCGGAATACCGGTATAAGGCTGAAAGAAACTTGCTCTGATGAATAGAAACTCTAAAAGTATCTAAATACTCACAAAATACACTCAATAATCTAGAGAGAGAAAGAGAGAAAACTTGTTTCTGGTGTGATTTTCAATTCTAACTTAGCCCTCTATTTATAGGAAAATTTTAGTAGGCTTGACCTGCAACCTGATGGCTTTACCTGCTACTATTCCCACCCACCACATTTGAAATATAATTCAGCACATTTCTTCACCAACCACAAGTGGGGCCCACCAATTCTAGAATTTTCCATCAAAATGATAAACTCTGAAAATTCAACAATTTCTGAACCAGTCATCTCGTAAAATTCATAATAAATCATACGTTAATTTTTAACGGTTCAAAATTTGTGGACATATACTCAACTTATATATGTATAACATATCCAAAAATTACCACGATCCAACGGTCGGATTAAAAATTATAACCCCCGCAAAATATCTCAAAAACCCTGATTTTTAATACCTCCATTCCGATAAAAATACTGATAAAAACCTCAACATTAACTCCTTCATTTTTAACCACAAAAATATATCCCTCATTTATATCCACATAAAATAAATATTTCCTTATCATATGAATCAATAATTAATTATTCACAAATAATATTACAGAATCACATTTATGACAACCAGGCCGTTCCCAGGAAAGAGGGGGCTTTCCAATAAGGATTTTTCCTTACTGGCGCGCAATTAGATGACCAAACCTCTCCTTAGACAGAACTTTCTAGACATTGCCAATAATGTTATCTAATAATATTATTCAAATAATATGAATTATTGATCTGATAATAGAAAATACTGTGCAGCAACAATTATTGAAACAACAATAATATAAAATATCAACGCAGCAATTATTGAATCAATAAAATAAAATATTGAACAATAACTACTGTAACAATTATTGAGTAGTGCCTTCTTACGTAAGAATCAATAATTGGTGCAATACCGTGTGCTACTGTATTTTAACCACCGGGTATTCCAACAGTATTAACGGTAACAACTACGCCGTTATTTATAAATAACTTATACTTGTCGTTTTCTTCATCCAATCGCTTTCCGTTATGGGGCCCACACAAGGCTGCGCCGTCGTACGAATATTTCCCGACAGCAAGAATATTCCACGACCAAACGAATATTTCCCGACAAAATGAATATTTTATAACCACTTGCTTATTTTGCAAAATTTGCACATTTCACCCATAACCAAAGTATTATATCAAATTAACCCCTTATTATTCACAATAATATTTAGAGAAAATTTGATTTTATTCATTAATAAGTTGGGGTCTTACAACCTCCCCTCCTTATGAAATTTCGTCCTCGAAATTGACGTACGTACCTGATGTTTCAAAAAGGTGAGGATACCTCGCTTTCATTTCTGATTCCAACTCCCAGGTCATTTCTTCAATAGCATGGTTTCTCCACAAAACCTTAACTTATGGTATAACCTTCGTGCGTAGGACATGCTCTTTCCTATCCAAGATCTTAACAGGTACCTCCTCGTACGTTAAATCTTCAGCTATCTCGTCTGGTTCTAACTCAATAATGTGGTTCGGGTCTTTAACATATTTACGAAGCATAGATATGTGAAAAACATTATGAACACGAGACATGCTTGGAGGTAATGCGAGTCTATATGCCACATTTTCTATTCGCTCAAGAATCTCAAATGGACCAACAAATCTTGGATTGAGCTTTCCTCTCTTCCCAAATCTTGTAACTCCCTTCCATGGTGCAACACGTAACAATACATGATCCCCAATATTAAATTTTACGTCCTTCCGATGAAGATCCGCATAACTCTTTTGTCGATCCTGTGCCGTTTGTATACGTTGTCGAATCGTTTGGATCTTCTCTGTAGTAATGCGTACTAACTTGGTCCCAACAATGTTGCTTCACCCACCTCGTCCCAGCATACTGGAGAACGACATTTTCTTCCATACAACGCCTCGAATGGAGCCACACATATGCTCGCCTGATAACTGTTGTTGTAGGAGAATTCCACCAATGGTAGGTACTTATCCCAACTCCCTTTGAGATCTAAGACACAAAGTCTTAATAGATCTTCAAGAGTTTGAATAGTCCTCTCTGATTGTCCGTCCGTTTGAGGATGGTATGCTGAGCTGAATCGTAAATCCGTGCCCATAGCTTTCTGCAAGCTAACCCAAAATCGTGAAGTGAATCTTGGGTCACGATCCGAAACTATGGATACTGGCATGCCATGCAATCTCACAATCTCGTTCACGTACATACTAGCAAGACGTTCAAGGGAATAAGTCTCACGTATCGGCAAGAAATGAGCGGACTTGGTTAATCTATCAACAATAACCCAAATCGCATCTATGCCTTGAGAAACCTTGGGAAGACCCGTAACAAAATCCATAGTAATGTGTTCCCACTTCCATTTCGGGATCTCAAGTGGTTGCAATGGACCCTTTGGCACTTGATGCTCCGCCTTTACACGTTGACAAGTTAAACACCTCGAGATAAACTCCGCGATCTCTCTTTTCATATTGCTCCACCAAAATGTATGTCGAAGATCGTGATACATTTTGGTACTCCCAGGATGGATTGCAAACGGTGTGTTGTGTGCCTCCATCATTATTCTATGCTTCAAGTCAAAATCGTTAGGAACACAAAGTCTGGAGTTGACTCGAAGTATTCCTTCTTCATCGATTCTTGCTTCTGGAATAGCACCTTCTTGCACTTTCTTCTTCATACGCATCAGCTCCATGTCCGTAGCTTGAGCAGCTTTAACTTTATCGATTAAAGTCGGTTCTACTCGTATATTTGATATCATCATGTGGGTACTTGGAGCCTTCATCTCTATCTCCATCCTTTGCAAGTCATACAAAATGGGCCTTTGTGTGAACAACATTGCACTCGTACCCGCATATGATCTTCTACTCAATGCGTCAGCTACTACGTTTGCTTTTCCAGGATGATATTGGATGGTATGATCGTAATCTTTCAACAGCTCGAGCCAACGTCGCTGCCGCATGTTGAGTTCCTTTTGGGTGAAGAAATATTTGAGGCTTTTATGATCTGTATAGATCTCCACTTTCTCCCCATACAGGTAGTGTCTCCAGATCTTCAACGCAAAAACGACTGCTGCCAACTCCAAATCATGAGTAGGATAATTCCTCTCATATTCTTTGAGTTATCGTGAGGCATAGGCTATGACTTTTCCATGTTGCATGAGAACACATCCTAACCCTTTGCCTGAAGCATCGCTGTAGATAACAAATCCATCCGAACCAGATGGTATTGTCAGAACAGGTGCCAAAATGAGTCTCCTCTTGAGTTCTTGAAAACTCTTCTCACATTCCTCACTCCAACGAATTTTGTATCCTTCCGAGTCAGCTGAGTTAACGGAGTAGCGATTCGAGAAAATCCTTCCACAAATCTCCGATAATAACCAGCTAAGCCCAGAAAGCTACGTACTTCGGTTACTGACTTAGGTTGCTCTCAACTGTTACTCATATCCCAATCTTGGATATCACGTCACAATGACACCTATCAGTTTACTACCGCACGAATATGGCGTCCCCTACGGAGAGTCTGGCTTCAGTGCATTGCACAAAGGAAGTCACCAGATAAAGGCTCGGGTACAAACTTCTACAGTTAGGTTTTTAACTCCTGAAGCTCAATAGGAGCCATTCGATTTTTAGAAGTGAGTTTTGTACCAGATTCAAAGATGATACAAAATTCAATATCACGCGTAGACCAAGAAATTTTTCAGGAAATACGTCAGGAAACAAACAACAGAAATATCACTCAAATCTGACGTATTTTTGTTCAAGTCCATGACATAGCTAAGAAAGCTTGACATCCGTTTTTCAATAAACGAATGACTTTACGGCTTGATATGAAAGAGTTTGACTTCAATGGTTTGGTTGCTTGAATTTGAATAACAGGTTGCTTAGGAATATGAAAACTAACAACCTTACGAAAGCAATCAATTTTGGCATGATGAGTAGTTAACCAATCAATTCCTAAAATCACATCAAAAGCAAGTATCTTTAAAGAGATAAGGTCAACAGGTAATGTGATAGTGCCAACTTGGATCATGCAAGATTTATAAACTGTAGATGTAACGAAGGTTTCACCCAACGGAGTTTCAACAGATAAGTTAAAGTCCAATTTCTCCGGAGTCAAGTTTAAACGTTGAGCACAAGCAGGAGAGATAAAAGAATGGGTAGAACCGGTATCTAGTAAGGTATAAACTTCGCAAGAATTTATAATTAACTAACCGTGATACCTTCGTTCGGGTTCCTCGCGTTTTGGCCAGTCACGACAAACGCTCTTCCAGGAACCGCTGATTTCGACTTATCCGAGACAACTTTTGGAGTCACCATCCCCACTGAACTTGGTTTTGCTACAGAACACTCTCGAGCTATATGACCCTCCTTTCCACAGTTATAACATACCTTGGATTGTTGTGGGCAGTTTGGGCTGATATGTCCCTCTTTCCCACATTTGAAACATACGACCGGTGGTCGTTCTCCTCCCCTAGAAACAGTTGATGTTTGTGCTGACGTCTTCACGTTATCATTGTTGTACCTTCTCTTCTTGAAATCTCCTCCCGACTCGCTCCTTCTATTATCACGACCACGATTACCACCAGAGTGGTTACCGCTTTTGTCCGAATGTTTTCCTCCCTGCTGGTTTTCATTGCTTCGATGACTGCCGCCACCGGTATGACCCTGGTTGTGGTCCCTCGGTTGCACATACTCATTATCTCGCTCTAATAATTGAGCCCTGTTTACAACATCTGAATATAAAAAAAATTTATGAGAGATAAGATATTGCCGAATCTCGGGTTTTAGACCTCTCAGAAACATCCTTGTCATTCGTTCCTCATTTTCGACCAAATGAGGTGCAAACCTGGATAACTCTGCAAACTTCGCCTCGTACTGGGATACCGTCATGTTGTTTTGTTCCAGTCTGATAAACTCCACCTCCTTCATATGACGAATACTTTCAGGAAAGTACTTGTCATTGAACAGTTTTTGAAATATTTCCCATGACATGTTGAGTGCGTCAGGCTGGGTACGCTTCACAGACTCCCACCAGTAGTCTGCCTCACCGCGGAACATAAAGGTGGCGAATGAAACCTTCTGTTCCTTCGTGCATCCCAAGACATCGAATATCTTGATAATTTGCTTGACCCACGTTTCTGCCATGATCGGATCCGGCTTTCCCTTAAATTTTGGTGGTCCCAATTCTTTGAACTGCTTAGCTGTGACAAACCGCGCGTTGTTATTATTTCCACCCGTATTCTGCACACGAGTCTCCCTCGTCTGGTTTTGCATGAATCGCAAAAAGCTTCTAAACATCTCATCTTTCATCGTCTGCTCAGTGGTGTTGTTCACAGGAGGAACATTGCCAGCCTGTTGCACGTTCTCCTCGTTGGTGAGTACAAGTGTCTCCATGGTTTCATTTACTCTACTGTTAACATTCTCAGTCGACATTCTCAAATACTGCCATAAAACAAGGTGTCTCCACGGTCTGATTTACTCCATTATTAACGTTCTCAGCTGCCATTCTTAAATACTGCCACAAAACAAGGGTTAATAGTCATGTCATATATTATCCCTATACTCTGACCGACCAAATAAATACTAAATAAACTTAGTCAGGTCATACTAGCGAAGGAATTCCCCGTCTCTCCCCTCCTAGTTCTTGTCTCACATCTCAGCCAGGGATCATATCCCTAAGCTCTGATACCAACTGTGACGCCCCCAAAATAGGTATACAACACCCATTCTGAGTCGCCAAATACATTGTACAGAAAGCAAACTACAACTTCAATAATACAATTGTCGTGCAAAATACGACAACACATACTGTGAGTTTAAATACAAATATTATCTTCTAGACAATATCCACACTCAAATAAGTCCTCAATATAATTATTCAAACACTATTTTACAGAAATAGTGAGGACTGCTAAAACATCTTTCTAGAACCATCACTCCATACCCCGACTAGATCCTGCTATGTTCTCACCTCCTGAGAAGAAAAACGGAACAAAAAGAAAAAGGGTGAGCTCAACTAGCCCAGTAAAGAATATTATGACTAAGATAATATACAACAAATTATCGTTAGTCTTCAACAGGGAAAAATCTGATAGAATATAATCGACAACAAGTTTTAGATCAACAACTGCAGCGGAAACAACAAACCATTAGAAGAGTCAAGTAGAGAAAGAATTCTACTATCTTCTAAGATTTAAAAGTCTATCATCAATATTTTATCCCTGTAACATCAATTAATAATCATCTTTATCCAAATATTCATCTTTGCACTACAGGTCAAAGATATTCATTTGTATCACCTGTCAGTCATGTTCATCTCAACACCTGTTCATCTTTGCACTACAGGCCAAAGATATTCATCAAGTAATCATACATCTTTGCACTACAGGCCAAAGATATTCATAAAGTAATCATACATCTTTGCACTACAGGCCAAAGATATTCAGTAATATCATCATTTAGGACTGAGGATGATGAAAAATATCTTAAAGAGAACGAATCCAGTGAGACAGAAGGACAAATATTAAGGATTCGTATAACAGTTTATCCAAGATCAATAATACTTCATAATAATCAATTGTGAAGCAGAATTTAAAAATAAAGATCAAAACATGGATACAATCAAAGATAGTAACCATAATAGACATCTTGGACAAAAAGAGAAAATTTTATTTTTCGGTGAATAGTGTCGTATTCGTGAATAGTACCGTATACGTGAATAGTGCCGTATACGTGAATAGTAACTCCGACACAAAAAGTTCCAAATTTGATAAAAACTCATATTAATATTTTAGCATAATGATATTGAAGAAAATAATATCATTTAAGAAGAAAATAATATCCCTTACCTCAAGATATCAGTACTTCTGGTCGGAATACCGGTATAAGGCTGAAAGAAACTTGCTCTGATAAATAGAAACTCTAAAAGTATCTAAATACTCACAAAATACACTCAATAATCTAGAGAGAGAAAGAGAGAAAACTTGTTTCTGGTGTGATTTTCAATTCTAACTTAGCTCTCTATTTATAGGAAAATTTTAGTAGGCTTGACCTGCAACCTGATGGCTTTACCTGCTACTATTCCCACCCACCACATTTGAAATCTAATTCAGCACATTTCTTCACCAACCACAAGTGGGGCCCACCAATTCTAGAATTTTCCATCAAAATGATAAACTCTGAAAATTCAACAATTTCTGAACCAGTCATCTCGTAAAATTCATAATAAATCATACGTTCATTTTTAACGGTTCAAAATTTGTGGACATATACTCAACTTATATATGTATAACATATCCAAAAATTACCACGATCCAACGGTCGGATTAAAAATTATAACCCCCGCAAAATATCTCAAAAACCCTGATTTTTAATACCTCCATTCCGACAAAAATACTGATAAAAACCTCAACATTAACTCCTTCATTTTTAACCACAAAAATATATCCCTCATTTATATCCACATAAAATAAATATTTCCTTATTATATGAATCAATAATTAATTATTCACAAATAATATTACAGAATCACATTTATGACAACCAGGCCGTTCCCAAGAAAGAGGGGGCTTTCCAATAAGGATTTTTCCTTACTGGCGCGCAATTAGATGACCAAACCTCTCCTTAGACAGAACTTTCTAGACATTGCCAATAATGTTATCTAATAATATTATTCAAATAATATGAATTATTGATCTGATAATAGAAAATACTGTGCAGCAACAATTATTGAAACAACAATAATATAAAATATCAACGCAGCAATTATTGCAATCAATAAAATAAAATATTGAACAGTAACTACTGTAACAATTATTGAGTAGTGCCTTCTTACGTAAGAATCAATAATTGGTGAAATACCGTGTACTACTGTATTTTAACCACCGGGTATTCCAACAGTATTAACGGTAACAACTACGCCGTTATTTATAAATAACTTATACTTGTCGTATTCTTCATCCAATCGCTTTCCGTTATGGGGCCCACACAAGGCTGCGCCGTCGTACGAATATTCCCATACAGCAAGAATATTCCACGACCAAACGAATATTCCCCGACAAAATGAATATTTTATAACCACTTGCTTATTTTGTAAAATTTGCACATTTCACCCATAACCAAAGTATTATATCAAATTAACCTCTTATTATTCACAATAATATTTAGAGAAAATTTGATTTTATTCATTAATAAGTTGGGGTCTTACATATGGGGCTTTGGAAATGGGTTTTGTACCGGGTTCAAGGTCGATACAAAATTCAATTTCACGCTCTGGGGGTAGGCCAGGAAGTTCTTCAGGGAATACGTCAGGGAATTTATTAACAATAGAAATATCATTCAAAACTGACGTATTTTTGTTTAAATCCGTGACATGACCTAAGAAAGCTTAACATCCGTTTTTCAATAAACGAATATCTTTATGGCTTGACATGTCAGCGATTGATTTTAATGGTTTGGTTGCTTGAATTCGCATAATAGGTCGATTAGGAATATGAAAACTAACAACCTTACGAAAATAATTAATTTTTGCATGATGAGTAGTTAACCAATCAATCCCTAGAATCACGTCAAATGCAAGTATTTTTAATGAAATCAGATCGACATGTAATGTGTGGGCACCAACTTGAACCAAACAAGACTTATAAACCGTGGATGTAATGAAGGTTTCTCCAATGGAGTTTCAACAGATAAATCAAAGTCTAATTTCTCCGGAGTCAAATTTAATCGATGAGCGCAAGTAGGAGAAATAAAAGAATGGGTAGAACCGGTATCAAATAAAGTATAGACTTCGTTAGAGTTTATGATAAGCTTACCCGTGATGACCTCATTCGGATTCCTTGCTTTCTGGGAGGTCACAACAAACGCTCTCCCTTGCACTCCGGTTTTGACTTTTCTGGGACGGCCTTTGGTGTCTCCATCTTGGCTGAACTTGTTTTTGGTAAACGACAAAATCGAGCTAAATGACCTTCTCTTCCACAATTATAACATGCTTTAGACGGCATCGCGCAGTTTGAACTGATGTGCCCCTCCCCTCCGCATTTGAAACATATGATAGGTGGTCGTTCTCCTTCCTTAACAACGGGTGCTGGTGCTGACGTCTTTCCATCATTGTTGAATCTTCTCTTCTTGAAATGACCATTCTTATTGTTTTGGCTCTGATTACCACCGATGTGGTTACCATTTCTAGCCTGTTGATTCCCTCCACGCTTGTTGTCACCGCTTCGATGACTGCTCTCACTGGTATTATCATTTTGTCGACTGCTCTCTTTTGGTTGTGTTGACTCGTTATCGCGCTCCACTAACTGAGCCCTATTCACAACATCTGAATACAAACACAATTTATGAGAAATAAGATGTTGACGTATCTCAGGTTTCAAACCTCGAAAAAATATTCGCGTCATTAGCTCTTCATTATCCATCAAGTGGGACGCAAACCGGGACAACTCAGCAAATTTAGCCTCATACTGCGACTCGGTCATATTATTCTGCTCCAATTTGATGAACTCCACCTCCTTCATGTGACGAACACTTTCGGGAAAGTATTTGTCATTGAATAGCTCTTGGAACTTCTCCCAAGACATCTTCAGTGTGGCAGGTTGAGTACGCTTAATCGATTCCCACCAGTAATCTGCCTCTCCTCGTAACTTAAAGGCGGTAAAGGGAACCTTTTGCTCCTCGGAGCATCCCAAGACATCAAATATCTTGATAATCTGTTTTATCCATGTTTCCGCTATAAGTGGTTTTGGCTCTCCCTTAAACTCTGGTGGTCCCAGCTCCTTGAACTGTTTAGCGGTGACCGTCCGAGAGTTTTCAGTGTTTCCACCTACATTTTGAACAGGAGTCGCTCTCGCCTGTTGTTGCATAACCTGCACAAAGCTTCTGAACATTCCATCATTCATCATTTGGTCAGCATGATACTGCTTTGTGGAGTAAAATTCAAGAATACTTAGAAAAATATTTTCATGAAAAGATACTGGATGAACCGCAATTATCAAGGATATTCCACTAATTTCATGGAGTATAGAAGTCAAAACTTAACCAACTAAGTATAATAAAGAATGGAATAACAAAAGAAATCACCCGGCATGCGATAGACCGCACAGACAGGTTTTTCCAACCGAATAATAAATAATGGAACCAGGTCCGGCATAAACGCACAGACAGGATATTCCGACAGAATAATAAATAATAGAACCAGGTCCGGTGTAAAACACACAGGATATTCTGACAGAATAATAAATAATAGAACCAGGTTCGGTGTAAAACACACAGACAGGATGTTCTGACAGAATAATAACAAGACGGAACCAGGTCCGGCGTAAACGCACAGACATGATATTTCGACAGAATAATAAATAATGGAACCAGGTCCGGTGTAAAACACACAGACAGGATGTTCCAACAGGATAATAACAAGACGGAACCAGGTCCGGTGTGAAACACACAGACACGATGTTCCAACAGAATAATAATAAAAACGGAACCAGGTCCGGTGTAAAACACACAGACAGGATGTTCCAACAGAATAATAGAAGAATGTCACCAAGTATATGTGACGCCCCCAAAATTAGGTATACATCACCCATCTTGGGTCGTCAGACACATTGTACAGAATACAAATACAACTTACTAATACAACTGTCGTGTACAATACAACAAAACATAAACTGTGAGTTTGAATACAAATATTATCTTCTAGAGAGTATTCATACTCAAAAGGAGTCCTCATTACATTTATTAACACACTATTACATAGAATAGTGAGAACTACTAACAAATACTATCATTCGAACAATCACTCCGTTCTCCGACTTGCCCCAGCTACGTTCTCATTTCCTGAAGAGAACAGTGAAAGAAAGGGTGAGCTCAACTAGCCCAGTAAGAAATATTATGACTAAGATAATGCAGAATAAATTATCATTAGCCTTCAACAATGTTAAACTGATAAAATATAATAGACATCAAGTTGAACTGCAGCGGAACAAGCAATCCATTAAAAGAGTCAAGTAGAAAATAAACTCTACTATCTTTCATGATTTAAAAGGTTTTTCAACACTGTGATCGCTGGGACTCGGCTTAATAAAATAATCCACATCATCGAATCACCCCTGCACTACGACCAAGGATATTCGTGCATTCATTAATGGTCATGATCATGCCAACAACTGTCCATCAATGCACTACGGGCCAATGAGGACTTTTACCACATCATTTGTAACATTACGGTCATGATTATACCGAATAATCCCTGGTCATAATCATGCCAAGTCCATCTATGCACTACAGGCCACAGATGACTTTCAACATTTTATAAACATGAGGATGATGACAATGATATAAGAATTCAATAAAACAAGTTCAAGAATTAATTTATCCAAGAATTAACAACGTCCAAATTGTCAACATGATACTGCTTTGTGGAGTAAAATTCAAGAATATTTAGAAGAATATTTTCATGAATAGATACTAGATGAAGCGCAAATGTCAAGGATATTCCACTAATTTCATGGAGTATAGAAGTCAAAACTTAACCAACTAAGTATAATAAAGAATGGAATAACAAAAGAAATCACCCGGCATGCGATAGACCGCACAGACAGGTTTTTCCAACCGAATAATAAATAATGGAACCAGGTCCGGCATAAACGCAAAGACAGGATATTCCGACAGAATAATAAATAATAGAACCAGGTCCGGTGTAAAACACACAGGATATTCTGACAGAATAATAAATAATAGAACCAGGTCCGGTGTAAAACACACAGACAGGATGTTCCGACAGAATAATAACAAGACGGAACCAGGTCCGGCGTAAACGCACAGACATGATATTTCGACAGAATAATAAATAATGGAACCAGGTCCGGTGTAAAACACACAGACAGAATGTTCCAACAGGATAATAACAAGACGAAACCAGGTTCGATGTGAAACACGCAGACAGGATGTTCCAACAGAATAATAATAAAAACGGAACCAGGTCCGGTGTAAAACACACAGACAGGATGTTCCAACAGAATAATAGAAGAATGTCACCAAGTATATGTGACGCCCCCAAAATTAGGTATACATCACCCATCTTGGGTCGTCAGATACATAGTACAGAATACAAATACAACTTACTAATACAACTGTCGTGTACAATACGACAAAACATAAACTGTGAGTTTGAATACAAATATTATCTTCTAGAGAGTATTCATACTCAAAAGGAGTCCTCATTACATTTATTAACACACTATTACATAGAATAGTGAGGACTACTAACTAATACTATCATTCGAACCATCACTCCGTTCCCCGACTTGCCCCAGCTACGTTCTCATTTCCTGAAGAGAACAGTGAAAGAAAGGGTGAGCTCAACTAGCCCAGTAAGAAATATTATGACTAAGATAATGCAGAATAAATTATCATTAGCCTTCAACAATGTTAAACTGATAAAATATAATAGACATCAAGTTTAACTGCAGCGGAACAAGCAATCCATTAAAAGAGTCAAGTAGAAAATAAACTCTACTATCTTTTATGATTTAAAAGGTTTTTCAACACTGTGATCGCTGGGACTCAGCTTAATAAAATAATCCACATCATCGAATCACCCCTGCACTACGGCCAAGGATATTCGTGTATTCATTAATGGTCATGATCATGCCAACAACTGTCCATCAATGCACTACGGGCCAATGAGGACTTTTACCACATCATTTGTAACATTACGGTCATGATTATACCGAATAATCCCTGGTCATAATCATACCAAGTCCATCTATGCACTACAGGCCACAGATGACTTTCAACATTTTATAAACATGAGGATGATGACAATGATATAAGAATTCAATAAAACAAGTTCAAGAATTAATTTATCCAGAATTAACAACGTCCAAATTGTCAACATGATACTGCTTTGTGGAGTAAAATTCAAGAATGCTTAGAAGAATATTTTCATGAAAAGATACTGGATGAAACGCAAATATCAAGGATATTCCACAAATTTCATGGAGTATAGAAGTCAAAACTTAACCAACTGAGTATAATAAAGAATGGAATAACAAAAGAAATCACCATGCATGCGATAGACCGCACAGACAGGTTATTCCAACAGAATAATAATAATGGAACCAGGTCCGGCGTAAACGCACAGACAGGATATTCCGACAGAATAATAAATAATGGAACCAGGTCCGGCGTAAACGCACAGACAGGATATTCCGATAGAATAATAATATAATAAATAATGGAACCAGGTCCGGTGTAAAACACACAGACAGGATGTTCCAACAGAATAATAATAAAGACGGAACCAGGTCCGGTGTAAAACACACAGACAGGATGTTCCAACAGAATAATAGAAGAATGTCACCAAGTATAGGGTAGACCGTGTATACAGGTTATTCCAACAGAATAATAAGAAATGGAATAACAACAGTTCTCTTCATGAATACAAAAGAAATAATACCCCTTACCTTAAAAGAACTGGATATTGGAAAAGTGAAGTAGCAGAATACTTTTATTCTCTCTCTCTTATTCTCTCTATACTTTCTCTCTCTGTAGCTTGAATGAATTCGTGAAAAATAATGAAGCCCTAGGCCTCTATTTATAGAAAAACTGAGGGTGGCTCTTGGTCTTAACGAAGGGTCAAATGACTCTTGGTCTTAACGAAGGGTCAAATGACTCTTGGTAATATTGAAAGGACAACTACTATTGATGAAAGTAATTACTATTGACCAAGGTAAATACAATTGACGAAGGTAATTACTATTGACCAAGGTAAATACTATTGACCAAGGTAAATACTATTGACGAAGGTAATTACTATTGACCAAGGTAAATACTATTGACCAAGGTAAATACTATTGACGACGGTAATTACTATTGACGACGGTAATTACTATTGATGAAGAGACTCTTAGATGATGACATATGGCCCCCCATAAAAATAACCAAACTTACCACAACGTCTCAATTATTGATTTAATAATATAACATATTATACAGATGATACTATGACAATAATTTAAGAGATATGATGCAACAATTACTGTAGCAATAATTGAGTATAGCTGAGTGACTTCTCACGTAAGCATCAATAATCAATACCGTGTGCTACTATGCAACCACGCGTATTACTGTACTTTTACTACCGGGTAGTTCAACAGTTTTAACAGTAACACCTCAGCCATTATTTTTATAGAAAGATAATTTTGTCGTTTTCTCAATCCGACAATAATTCTGTTGTGGGGTCCACCAATGATTGTGCCGTCGTACGAATATTCCCCGATAAAAAGAATATTCCCCGACCAAACGAATATTTTATAACAACTTGCGTACTTTGCAAAATTTATAAATATTACCCACAACTATAACATTACTCCATAATATTCAAAAATGATATTTATAGAAAATTCATCTTTATTTATAAAAATTGGGGTCTTACAACCTCCCCTTCTTATGAAATTTCGCCCTCGAAATTAGGGTACGTACCTGGTATGTCGAAGAGGTAAGGATACCTTGATTTCATTTCAGATTCTAACTCCCAAGTCATTTCCTCAACATCGTGGTTTCTCCACAAAACTTTGACTTGAGGTATAACCTTGGAGCGTAGAATATGTTCCTTCTTATCCAAGATTTGAACAGGAACTTCTTCATACGTCAAATCTTCCGCTATTTCGTCCGGTTCTAACTCAATAATGTGGTTCGGGTCTTCCACATATTTGCGTAACATGGATATGTGAAAAACGTTATGAACACGAGACATACTTGGCGGTAAAGCGAGTCTATAAGCCACAGTTCCTACTCGATCGAGGATTAAAAATGGACCGATGAATCGAGGATTGAGCTTTCCTCTCTTTCCAAATCTCGTAACTCCTTTCCATGGAGCAACACGTAAGAACACATGATCTCCTACATCAAATTCCACGTCCTTTCGATGAAGATCAGCATAACTCTTTTGTCGATCTTGTGAGGTTTTTATACGTTGTCGGATCGTTTGAATCTTTTCTGTAGTCATACGTACCAACTCCGGTCCCAACAACGTTGCTTCACCCACCTCATCCCAGCATACTGGAGAACGACATTTTCTTCCATACAATGCTTCGAATGGAGCCATGCCAATACTTGCTTGATAACTGTTGTTGTAGGAAAACTCCACCAATGGTAAGAACTTGTCCCAACTTCCCTTGAAGTCAAAGACACAGAGTCTTAATAAATCTTCAAGAGTTTGAATAGTCCTCTCTGATTGTCCGTCCGTCTGAGGATGATATGCCGAACTAAATCGTAAATCCGTGCCCATAGCTTTTTGTAAACTAACCCAAAATCGTGAAGTGAATCTTGGGTCTCGATCAGAAACTATGGATACTGGCATACCATGCAGTCTTACAATCTCGTTTATGTACATACGAGCAAGACGTTCAAGTGTATAAGTTTCTCGTATCGGTAAGAAATGAGCAGACTTGGTCAATCTATCAACAATGACCCAAATCGCATCAATACCTTGAGAAACCTTAGGAAGACCGGTAACGAAATCCATGGTAATGTGCTCCCACTTCCATTCTGGAATTTCAAGTGGTTGCAATGGACCTTTTGGTACTTGATGCTCCGCTTTGACTCGTTGACAAGTTAGACACCTTGAGATAAACAACGCTATCTCTCTCTTCATATTGCTCCACCAAAATGTATGACGAAGATCATGATACATTTTGGTACTTCCAGGATGGATTGCAAACGGTGTGTTGTGCGCCTCCATCATGATTTCATACTTTAAATCAGGGTTGTTAGGAACACAAAGTCTGGAGTTGACTCGAAGTATTCCTTCTTCATCGATTCTTGCTTCCGGCATAGCACCTTCTTGCACTTTCTTCCTCATACGCATCAGCTCCAGGTCTGTAGCTTGAGCAGCTTTAACTTTATCGATTAAAGTTGGTTCTACTCGTATATTCGCCATCATCACATGGGTCCCTGGAGTCTTTAACTCTATCTCCATCCTTTGCAAGTCACACAAAATGGGCCTTTGTGTTGACAATATCGCACTCGTACTTGCATATGATCTTCTACTCAATGCGTCAGCTACCACGTTCGCTTTTCCAGGATGGTATTGAATGGTATGATCATAATCTTTCAACAGTTCAAGCCAACGTCGTTGTCGCATGTTGAGTTCCTTTTGAGTGAAGAAATATTTGAGGCTTTTATGATCCGTAAAGATCTCCACCTTCTCCCCATACAAGTAATGCCTCCAAATTTTAAGTGCAAAGACAACAGCTGCCAACTCTAGATCATGAGTAGGATAATTCCTCTCATATTCCTTGAGTTGTCTTGATGCATAGGCTATGACTTTTCCATGTTGCATGAGAACGCATCCCAACCCTTTGCTCGAAGCATCACTGTAGATGACAAATCCCTCCGAGCCAGATGGTATTGTTAGAACAGGTGCTGAAATGAGTCTCCTCTTGAGTTCTTGAAAACTCTTCTCACATTCTTCGCTCCAACCGAACTTTGTATCTTTCCGAGTCAGCTGAGTTAATGGAGTAGCGATTCGAGAAAATCCTTCCACGAATCTCCGATAATAACCAGCTAAACCAAGAAAGCTACGTACTTCGGTCACTGATTTAGGTTGCTCCCAGCTTTGAATAGCTTCAATCTTTGCCGGGTCAACCGATATTCCACGACTTGATACTACGTGCCCAAGGAATGCTACCTCCTCCAGCCAGAACTCGCATTTCTTCAACTTGGCATAAAGCTTGTATTCACGAAGCTTTTGGAGTACCAGCCTCAAGTGTTGCTCATGATCTTCACGGCTTTTGGAATAAATAAGGATGTCATCAATAAAGACGACCACAAAGTGATCCAAATATTCCTTGAATACCCGGTTCATCATATCCATGAAGGCAGCAGGAGCATTAGTCAATCCAAAGGACATGACTAGGAATTCATAATGCCCGTACCGAGTTCTGAAAGCCGTCTTTGGAATATCCTCAGTTCTAACCTTCAGCTGATGATATCCAGAACGAAGATCGATCTTTGAAAAGAATTGTGCTCCTTGCAACTGGTCAAACAGGTCATCAATACGTGGCAATGGGTACCTGTTTTTGATGGTGACATGATTCAACTCCCGATAATCAATACAAAGTCGCATACTTCCATCTTTCTTCTTCACGAATAGCACAGGAGCACCCCAAGGAGAAGTACTAGGACGAATAAAGCCAATGTCTAACAATTCCTGCAGTTGGATCTTTAACTCCTGAAGTTCAATAGGAGCCATTCGATATGGGGCTTTGGAAATGGGTTTTGTACCGGGTTCAAGGTCGATACAAAATTCAATTTCACGCTCTGGGGGTAGGCCAGGAAGTTCTTCAGGGAATTTATTAACAATAGAAATATCATTCAAAACTGACGTATTTTTGTTTAGATCCGTGACATGAGCTAAGAAAGCTTGACATCCGTTTTTCAATAAACGAATAGCTTTATGGCTTGAGATGACAGCGATTGATTTTAATGGTTTGGTTGCTTGAATTCGCATAATAGGTCGATTAGGAATATGAAAGCTAACAACCTTACGAAAACAATCAATTTTTGCATGATGAGTAGTTAACCAATCAATCCCTAGAATCACGTCAAATGCAAGTATTTTTAATGAAATAAGATCGACAGGTAATGTGTGGGTACCAACTTGAACCAAACAAGACTTATAAACCGTGGATGTAATGAAGGTTTCTCCCAATGGAGTTTCAACAGATAAGTCAAAGTCTAATTTCTCCGAAATCAAATTTAATCGATGAGCGCAAGTAGGAGAAATAAAAGAATGGGTAGAACCGGTATCAAATAAAGTATAGACTTCGTTAGAGTTTATGATAAGCTTACCCGTGATGACCTCATTCGGGTTCCTTGCTTTCTGGGAGGTCACAACAAACGCTCTCCCTTGCACTACCGGTTTTGACTTTTCTGGGACGGCCTTTGGTGTCTCCATCTTGACTGAACTTGTTTTTGGTAAACGACAAAATCGAGCTAAATGACCTTCTCTTCCACAATTATAACATGCTTTAGACGGCATCGCGCAGTTTGGACTGATGTGCCCCTCCCCTCCGCATTTGAAACATATGATAGGTGGTCGTTCTCCTTCCTTAACAACGGGTGTTGGTGCTGACGTCTTTCCATCATTGTTGAATCTCTTCTTCTTGAAATGACCATTCTTATTGTTTTGGCCCTGATTACCACCGAAGTGGTTACCATTTCTGGTCTGTTGATTCCCTCCACGCTTGTTGTCACCACTTCGATGACTGCTCTCACTGGTATTATCATTTTGTCGACTGCTCTCTTTTGGTTGCGTTGACTCGTTATCGCGCTCCACTAACTGAGCCCTATTGACAACATCTGAATACAAACACAGTTTATGAGAAATAAGATGTTGACGTACAAAAACATTCGCGTCATTCGCTCTTCATTATCCACCAAGTGGGACGCAAACCGGGATAACTCAATAAATTTAGCCTCATACTGCGACACGGTCATATTATTCTGCTCCAATTTGATGAACTCCACCTCCTTCATGTGACGAACCCTTTCGGGAAAGTATTTGTCATTGAACAGCTCTTGGAACTTCTCCCAAGACATCTTCAGTGCGGCAGGTTGAGTACGCTTAATCGATTCCCACCAGTAATCTGCCTCTCCTCGCAACATGAAGGCGGCAAAGGGAACCTTTTGCTCCTCGGAGCATCCCAAGACATCAAATATCTTGGTGATCTGCTTTATCCATGTTTCCGCTATAAGTGGTTTTGGCTCTCCCTTAAACTCCGGTGGTCCCAGCTCCTTGAACTGTTTAGCGGTGACCGTCCGAGAGTTTTCAGTGTTTCCACCTACATTTTGAACAGGAGCCGCTCTCGCCTGTTGTTGCATGAACTGCATAAAGCTTCTGAACATTTTATCATTCATCATTTGGTCAGTGTTGTTGTTTGCATGAGGATTGTCACCTTCCTGATGCACATTATCCTGATTATTGATATGTGGTGAATCAACAGTCGCATGTGCTCCATTGCTATTCTCAACATTCTCGATGCCATTTTCAGATACTGCCACAAAATAAAAGTTAATTGATATGTCATATATTATCCTTATATTATGACCGACCAATTAAATACCATGCAAATAAACTTAGGTAGGTCATACTAGCGAAGGAATTCCCCGTCTCTCCCCTCCTAGTTCTATTCTCACATCTTAGCCAGGGATCATATCCCTAAGCTCTGATACCAACTGTGACGCCCCCAAAATTAGGTATACATCACCCATCTTGGGTCGTCAGATACATAGTACAGAATACAAATACAACTTACTAATACAACTGTCGTGTACAATACGACAAAACATAAACTGTGAGTTTGAATACAAATATTATCTTCTAGAGAGTATTCATACTCAAAAGGAGTCCTCATTACATTTATTAACACACTATTACATAGAATAGTGAGGACTACTAACTAATACTATCATTCGGACCATCACTCCGTTCCCCGACTTGCCCCAGCTACGTTCTCATTTCCTGAAGAGAACAGTGAAAGAAAGGGTGAGCTCAACTAGCCCAGTAAGAAATATTATGACTAAGATAATGCAGAATAAATTATCATTAGCCTTCAACAATGTTAAACTGATAAAATATAATAGACATCAAGTTTAACTGCAGCGGAACAAGCAATCCATTAAAAGAGTCAAGTAGAAAATAAACTCTACTATCTTTTATGATTTAAAAGGTTTTTCAACACTGTTATCGCTGGGACTCAGCTTAATAAAATAATCCACATCATCGAATCACCCCTGCACTACGGCCAAGGATATTCGTGTATTCATTAATGGTCATGATCATGCCAACAACTGTCCATCAATGCACTACGGGCCAATGAGGACTTTTACCACATCATTTGTAACATTACGGTCATGATTATACCGAATAATCCCTGGTCATAATCATACCAAGTCCATCTATGCACTACAGGCCACAGATGACTTTCAACATTTTATAAACATGAGGATGATGACAATGATATAAGAATTCAATAAAACAAGTTCAAGAATTAATTTATCCAAGAATTAACAACGTCCAAATTGTCAACATGATACTGCTTTGTGGAGTAAAATTCAAGAATACTTAGAAGAATATTTTCATGAAAAGATACTGGATGAACCGCAATTATCAAGGATATTCCACTAATTTCATGGAGTATAGAAGTCAAAACTTAACCAACTGAGTATAATAAAAAATGGAATAACAAAAGAAATCACCCGGCATGCGATAGACCGCACAGACAGGTTATTCCAACAGAATAATAAATAATGGAACTAGGTCCGGCGTAAACGCACAGACAGGATATTCCTACAAAATAATAAATAATAGAACCAAGTCCGGCGTAAACGCACAGACAGGATATTCCGACAGAATAATAAATAATGGAACCAGGTCCGGTGTAAAACACACAGACAGGATGTTCCAACAGAATAATAACAAGACGGAACCAGGTCCGGTGTAAAACACACAGACAGGATGTTCCAACAAAATAATAATAAAAACGGAACCAGGTCCGGTGTAAAATACACAGACAGGATGTTCCAACAGAATAACAGAAGAATGTCACCAAGTATAGGGTAGACCGCGTATACAGGTTATTCCAACAGAATAATAAGAAATGGAACAACAACAGTTCTCTTCATGAATAAGAAAGAATAACACCCCTTACCGTTTTAAAGAAGAGCTGAAATAAGAAAGTAGTTAAGTAGCAGAATACTTTTCTTCTCTCTCTCTATAGTTTCTCTCTCTAGAGTTCAGTGAATTTGTAAGAAATAATGAAGGAATGAGCTGCTATTTATAGAAAAATGGAATGCATAGTAACTAATCCATGAACGGTCCAGATTGATTACTTTAATCTGACGGTCCATATTTAAAGAAAAATCTTTTAAATAAAATATAATATATTCTATTTATAGAATAACTTTAATAAAGTATTTTGTTTTATATAAAAAGATGTTTCTGTTTTATTACGTTAATAATACGAATAAAACAAAACGTCATTATCGCTAAATAATTCATATTATTAACTGACAATAATTGAATCAAACTGATTGACTTCTCACATAAGCATTAATAATCAATACTGTGTGCTACTATGCAACCATACGTATTACTGTACTTTTACTACCGAGTAGTTCAACAGTATCAATGGTAAAACTTCCACCGCTATTTAAAATATTTTTGTCATTTTCTCAATCCGACAATAATTCCGTTATGGGGTCCACCAATGATTGTGCCGTTGTACGAATATTCTCTATTAAAACGAATATTCCCCGACCAATCGAATATTATATAACAACTTGCGTACTTTGCAAAATTTATAAATATTACCCACAACTATAACATTATATCAAATTAACTCCATAATATTCAAAAATGATATTTATAGAAAATTCATCTTTATTTATAAAAGTTGGGGTCTTACAATTTTAATATTTGAAAAATTATTTAAAATTATATTATGATATAATAAAATATTTTAAGTTATTTTTTATGACTTTTAATATTTTGTGATAAATTTCATTAATAAATTGATATTAATGGTAATTAATTTATTTACTAAATGAATTAAATAAATTAATTAAAAATGATTTTATTATATTAAAAATTATTTTAAATAATAATAAGGTATTTAAAAATATTTTAAGTTATAAAACATAACTTTTAATATTTAAAGATAAATTTTATTAATGATATTAAAGTTATTTAATAATTATATTAAATAATTTAGTTTGAAAATGATTTTAATATTATAATAATCATTTTAAATGAAAATAAAGTGTTTAAAGATATTTTAAGTTATAAAATATAACTTTTAATATTTAAAGGATAATTTCATATTAATGATTATTACCTTATTATTAAAAATAGTAAATTTATTTAATAATTATATTAAATAAATAGTTTAAAAATAGTTTTATTAAGTTAAAAATTATTTAAAATGGATAGAAATGAATTAAAAATATTTTAAGTTATGAATAATGACTTTTAATATTTTGATAAATAGAACATTAATACTTTGATAATAATGATAATTATTTAGAAATGATTTTAAATGTTTTAAAAATTATTTAAGGGTAATTTTAATACTTTAAAAGTATTTCAAGTTATTATAAATAACTTTAATATTTTAGAAATAATTTTATTAATAGTTTAATGCTAATTAAATATTAATGATAATATAATTGATTAGTATTTAAATCATTTTAATGTGATTCCGATGTTTGAAATTTCGTGATAAATTATAATAAATATTTTAAAATTATATTAAGTCATTTAAAAATAATATGACTGATATTAAGTTACAGAATAGAGTCTTAGACTCGATAATTATTCGATAAAGTTGTCAGTACACCGACATGTTTCAGAAATTGATCTGGACTTAGATAATGTGATTAGATAAGTGATTATTTGTGATTCAATGGTTGATAAACCTATGTGCCAATGTGATTAGGGTATGTGCTAACTGCAATAAGCAGTGTTATGTATTATAGTATATTGTTCTAATCGAACGAATGATCTGATTAATGATAGGTCGTGAGAGCAGCGCTTCAGGCAAGTATCTAACCTTTGCATTTTCTTTATGCAATGGACATGAGTAAGAATGTTTCTAAACTATATTATTACTGTACAGATTATTAACCTTATATGTAACGACCCCAAAATAGGTTCATTCCACCCAACCCATTCTGAGTCGTCAAATACATGGTACAGAAAATAACTACAACTTTATTACAACAATTGTCGTGCAAAATACAACAACACATATGCTGTGAGTTTGGATACAAATATATACCAAATGTGACTCATGTTCCAACCGTGAACATCACCTCACAATAACACCTTACATAAAGGTATAGTCAAAAATTATTTTAGAAATTAGAATCTTTGGGAAGTGCTCAAGGAAACCTTCGTACATGGGAGGCCACGCGTCTAGGTTATGATAGATATCATATGGCCACAGAATTATCCTTGGTTGACCCAATAGACCCCAAAGAAAAACGAGAAGATTACTATCATATTCTTCCCAATGGTGAGTCTTCTCTTGACTTATCATTATCTCCGCTGTCTCTAATTGAGAATTATACTTCAAACAAATACCAAGATTATATAGGTAGTGCCCATAGATATACTCAGCAAGTGGATGAGCACAACCCTGTCTTATGATGACACGAGGTTGTATGTCATTAGACATCTTGTATGATAGTGACAAAACACCCTTCCAACGTTGGGTTCGCCTCACCCTATTTTCTTTACCAAATATAACTACTAAATGATGACCACCGTTCTATTCCCTTGTTACCCCCGCTCGACCCAGCTACACTCTTATTACCTGAAAGGAATTGTGAAGCAAAAGGGTGAGCACAACTAGCTCAGTAAAAGAATCTCATGACTAAAGATAATTAAATTATCAATAGCCTTCATCAATAATAAATCAGAGATTTAGAACATATGGTAAATGATAAAAATTTCAACCATAGTTGTAGCGGAACGAGCAATCCATTAGAAGAGTCAAATAGACTATAAAGTCTATTATCTTCTCCATGTTAAAAATTCACCAACAATGTTTTATCCATGTAACATCACTCAACAGTTCCTTTCCACAATCATATGAATAACTCATAATCATAATTGTGACTATAAATTTTTCTTCGCACCCAGGACGAAGAATATTTTCATCACCTGTCTTTACCTGAAACATCAAAGATCATGGTTATACCAAATCACAGTTCCTGTTTATAATCATACTAACAAATCCATCTTTGCACTACGGGCCAAAGATATTCATCAACAAACCATCTTTGCACTACGGGCCAAAGATATTCATCAACAAACCATCTTTGTACTACGGGCCAAAGATATTCAACAACAGTTCATCTTTGCACTACAGGCCAAAGATATTCATCAACAGGCCATCTTTGCACTACATGCCAAAGATATTCATCAACAATTTATATTTGCACTACAGGCCAAATATATTCATATCTCAAAGAAATATATAATCATTTCAGAATTTATATAAACAATAATTATAACCATGTTGATCAATTCACCTTTGCACTTAAGCTTAAGATATTCAATTATAAATTCAATGGTCATGATCATACCAGTCACAATTCAACTTTGCACTACAGGCCAAAGAGAACCCTAGTCATGATCATACCAATAATCTACCCATCTTTACACTCCAGTGAAAGAGAATTTCAACATCAGGGTTATAAAAATGTTATATATGATGATAAAAATAATATGATCAACATATAGTTTTAATCTCAAGAGTAATATTCGTAACTCATGAATAGTAACCCCGACACAAAAGATAGAAATTCTACAATAAAATTCATACCAATATTTCGGTATAATGATATTGAAAGAATAACATTACTTAAATTTATAAACAATTTATTTTAATTGTTTACACTTTACTAATTAATGCATTTAATCATCATAAAATGCCAACTCTTACAATTTCATCATCAATAACCAAAACCCTCATCAAAAATCTGCATATACCTCATATAGGATTCTCAAGCCATAAAATCCTATTTTCCAATTTTCTTTCTTCACAAAACATATTTAATTCATTTACTCATAACTAGACCATTTTCATGAAAAATACCAAAACAGTTTTAAAAATATTTCTTTTCTGGGATTTAGCATAATATAGTCCCATAGTGAACATATATTTTTCTCAGAATTTTTAAAAGTCATTTACTATTTTTCATATGGCCAAAATAGCCGAATATTTAGACATTTATCAAAAATTATACTTTTGTCTAAAAATTCTGAAATTTACAGAGTATACTTCTATCATATACATGTACTCCCAATAAAAATTTCATCAATTTTGGAGTTAACCACAAGGAATTATAAGCGGTTACTTTTAAAATAGTCTTTTCCCGTAAAATTCATAACTCTTAATCTATACATCCAAAAATCACCATTTTTGGACACAATCAATAAAACTCATCAAAATATCATTTTAAATTTTTCCATAATTTTTGAAGATCAGAAAAATTACGAAACTGAAAATCATAACAACCCTTAAAATCCCTTAATATCCCTTACCTCAAAAGAACAGTACTTCTGACTGGATATCGGATATGATGCTGAAGGAAACTTGCACTGATGAATAGAAACTCACCAAGTATCTAAAAACTCACAAAATATGCTTCATAATATAGAGAGAGAAAGAGAGAAAGCTTATGTTTCTGGTGTGATTTTCAATTCTAACTTAGCCCTCTATTTATAGGAAAATTTTGGTAGGTTTGACCTGCAACCTGATGGCTTTACCTGCTACTATTCCCACCCACCACATTTGAAATATAATTCAGCACATTTCTTCACCAACCACAAGTGGGGCCCACCAATTCTAGAATTTTCCACCAAAATGATAAACTCCGAAAATTCAACAATTTCTGAATCAGCCACCTCTTAAAATTCATAACAAATCATACGTTCATTTTTAACGGTTCAAAATTTATGGACATATACTCAACTTATATATGTATAACATATCCAAAAATTACCACGATCCAACGGTCGGATTAAAAATTAGAACCCCCGCAAAATATCTCAAAAACCCTGATTTTTAATACCTCCATTCCGACAAAAATACGGATAAAAATCTCAACATTAACTCCTTCATTTTTTAACCACAAAAATAAATCCCTCGTTTATATCCACATAAAATAAATATTTTCTTATCATATGAATCAATAATTAATTATTCACAAATAATATTACAGAATCATATTTATGACAACCAGGCCGTTCCCAGGAAAGAGGGGGCTTTCCAATAAGGATTTCTCCTTACTAGCGCGCAATTAGATGACCAAACCTCTCCTTAGACAGAACTTTCTAGACATTGCCAATAATGCTATCTAATAATACTATTCAAATAATATGAATTATTGATCTGATAATGGAAAATACTGTGCAGCAACAATTATTGAACAACAATAATATAAAATTTCAACGTAGCAATTATTGAATCAATAAAATAAAATATTGAACAGTAATTACTGTAACAATTATTGAGTAGTGCCTTCTTACGTAAGAATCAATAATTTCAAAAATACTGTGCAATACCGTGTGCTACTGTGCAATAACGCGTATTACTGTATTTTAACCACCGGGTATTTCAACAGTATTAACGATAACAACTACGCCGTTATTTGTAAAAACTCAAATTTGTCGTTTTTCTTCACCCGACAGTTATTCGTTATGGGGCCCACAAATAGCTACGCCGTCGTACGAATATTCCCCGACAGAAAGAATATTCTACGACCAAACGAATATTCCCCGACAACAATGATTATTTTATAACCACTTGCTTATTTTGAAAAAAATATTCACATTTCACCCATAACTTTAAACTTTTATCAATTTAACCATTTACTGAATAGTAATTATAAGAAAAATTGAATACTTTTATTTCATAAAATTCGGGGTCTTACATTATATTATATACGCTCATTGCTTATCAAAATGTTAGTATATGGTAATTCAGATATATATATATTGTGTTCGTTAATTTCTGTAAATGGTTAAACAAGTGTCCCCACTTGAATAATCATTGTATTTAATCACATGTTGCTATACCTTTGTCAATTACCCGTATATATATATATGTGTTGAATTATAGATTATTGTTGAAACAAGATAAAACCTTTGATTTGGAACCTAGACAAGTATGAACATCCCTACACGGGAAAATTTTTATGCGCCCAAGGCGGAACAGAGTGAACGATCCTATCGTTCTTGTAATGTAGTATTGATCAATGCAGGGCATAACGGGCTGATCACTCCCCGTGCCCGTAAGTTATGTCGGTTCACAGATAAATTTCTGTTTAACCTTTTAGAAAATAAAAATAATGTTCATGGCATGTCACCATAACCCCAGTTATAATCATTATGTAGTTTCAAAAAATTTGAAAGAAAGTTGTTGTGTTATTATTATCGGTTTAGAATACTTCACAACTATTGACTTGTTGTAGAAGAATAGTACCAAGAAAATATTTAAATCCTTTCAGCTTATATATATATAATTGATATTACTTGTTAGGCACTCAAATGCTCATCCTTGCTTAAATTTAAATATTTTCAGCTAAGTGCGAACGACCAGAGAGCTCTGCTAAGAACAAAGGAAAAGGGAAGGTTGATGAATGAACGAATTACTATGTTATGTAATAGTTTCATATTATTAAGACAAGTATGACATATATTATCTACCATGGGTTGTAATGAATGTTTAAAGGTTACGTACTTGGGATTAGACTCTGATGATATGTAAATTAAGTTGATCTTTATATTGTTGTTATTATTATTAGTATTATTCCGCTCATAGAAATGGTATCATGAAGAACCGAGTTCGGGTTTCAAGTACCCGAATTTGGGGGCGTCACAAGTTGGTATCAGAGTTTAGGGGTTAAAAACCTTAGGTGGGCTAGACCTTAGGCTATAACCTTAGAACAGAGGGAAACGTTGAAAATATAAATAACTCATATAGAGTTTAAAAAGAGATGAATTGACTAAATTCATCGTCAAACTAAATAAAAGATAACTTGTATAAAACTCTTATTTGTTGTGTGTATATACTATATGCTAATCAGGATAACTTATATGTGTAGATGTCAGGTGAAAAAGGATTTAATTACCCTCGGATCGTAAAGAAGGAACCAATATCGAAGCCGATAGCTGACATAGAGGCTCACAATGAAAATAACTCAGAAGATGTGGTTATTGTGGAAAACATAGTACCAGATCCGGAGATGGTGGAGCTAACAGATAGCGATTCAGACACTAAAGTTGAAGCTGATCAAGCATCAACAGAGTTCCAGAATCTGAAGAACAAGGTTTCTTCTCTGGAAAGGCTGTGGGAGATAGAAAAGCTGTTGAATAGTCAGTTGCGTCAAGCGTTAATAGAAACAATGGAAGGACAAGATAAGCTTAAGATCCAAATTGGTCAGATGGGAGCCACAAGCAACACATCGTGTGCAGCTCCGAACAAGAAGGGGAAAAGAAAGATAGAAGACCATGACTTAGGAAAATCCAATAAGAAGAAATGGAAAAGAATATGTTATCTTTGCGGCTATGAGGGACATACTACTCTGTATTGTCCTGACTACAAAAAAGGAGCATATTTTATCTGTGGGATAGAAGGTCATCAGGCGAAAAGTTGTCCAATGAAAAAGAATAATAAATAATTAGTATAGGTTCTGTTGTTATGTAGGTGTATTTAATATGTGTGCTTAGTATGTCTGTGTAATGTAATATTCTAAAACTTTTGTGTTGGTCAAGTCTGTAAATCCTGACTTTTGTAGTCACAAAGGGATGAATGATGTTTAAAGCATTATATGTTATGCTATGTAAAATATTAGTTGAATGAATATGAATCTATGTTCGAGAAATAAAACAAGTTTAGAATATTAAACTTATATGATAAGGTTTAGAATGTAAGTTAAATTTACGATTTTATTTAATCAGATAATGTCGCCAAGACGTCAAACTAGAAACTAAAGGGCAGAAGGATCTGTCAACAACGTCGAGGGACAACCACAACCAGATCCGATGCAGCAATTTGCGAACATGGTAGCTCAGGCCATGAAACAGGGAATACCAGTCGCTGGAAACCAGCTGGACAACCGCTTAGCGAACTTCCAAGACTTTAAGGCTGTAGGACCACCGGAATTCAAAGGTACAACTGACCCTGTTGAAGCCCAAACTTGGGTTAAGGAAATTGAAAAAATGTTTGTGGTAGCTAGGGTAGATGAAGGGCAGAAGACTGCTTTTGCCACTTACATGATGAAGGGTGAGGCAAACTTTTGGTGGGAACCAAATCAGGCGAGGGCAGGAGAAGGTTTAGTCACATGGGATAGATTTAAAACTTTGTTTTTCGAGAATTATTTTTCCCCTAGTATGCAGGCTAGGATGGATGTGAAATTTTTAGAGTTGAAGCAGGAGAATATGACGGTGTCTGAATACGCCGCCAAATTCAATGAGTTAGCTAGGTTTTCCCCGCATCAGGTCGATACGGAGGCTAGGAAAGCAAGAAGGTTTGAGCTAGGATTGAAACCCTGGCTCTATAACAAAGTGGCGGTGTTGCAAATTCCTACATTTGCAGCACTTATGGAGAAAGCGATCATAGCTGAGGAGGGAAGTGATGCCATGAACCTTTACAATAAGGAGAGGAAGAATAAGGGTAAGACCGAAGGAGCTGGAAAAGTAGGAGTTAATAGTGGGAGCAGAAATGGAGATAGCAAGAGGAAGGTGAGCAGTTTTGCAAGTGTACAAGTGAAATAGGAAGGTGTTAAGAAACAGATAGTGCCATGTAAGACATGTGGGAAGAATCACTCGGAGGAGTGTTTGAAAGGAAAATTTATTTGCTACAAGTGCGGGCAGGAGGGCCATATCTCTCCCAACTGCCTCAATCCTAGGATGAATAGTGGATGTTTTATATGCGGATCGACAGAGCACAGGGTGAAAGATTGTCCGAAGAGGAGGGTGGAGACAGGAAGTATGAACATGGGCACTGGCAGTGGAACTTTAGCAATCACCGGACCGACTTCGTCAAGCAAGCCAACAAAATCTACTGCGAGGGTCTACAACATGACGGTTCAGGACACGGCAGCAGCTGGCACTAGAACTCCAGGTATTATTCGTATGCCTTTTATTTTCTTATACATCATTTTCCTATATATAGTAAATTATTTTATAAAGAAGTTTTGAGGAGGAATTTGAGTTCTTTTAGAAACTAATTTTTCCGTTTAATCAGAAAGACAAGCTTTATGTGAATAGTTAAAGATCAGTTCGATCAAAATTGATCGAGATCTACTAGTAATGATTATGTATGCTATGTGCCGTGTATGTATAGGTTTTAAAACGGTGATTCCGGGAACGGAATCTTTATAAGGGAGGGTGAATGTAACAACCCGATATTTTTCTATATAAATAAATAAGAAATTTTGCGTATAAATTTTTTATTTATTTATTTTAAGGATGAGGATTTGTACAAGATAATATATATATATATATATATATATATATATATATATATATATATATATATATATATATATGTATTTATGTGGTAAATAAAAATATATTTATTACATAAATGTTTACAAATAATTTTATTTTAGAATTATTGATTTTTATAAAGTACATTCTTATAATAATTAATTTTATAGTAGAAATATTTTTATTAATTATTTTCCATGAATATATAGTCATATATTATTTAAATAATATATGGAGTGATTTTTAGAATAACTATAATAATTATTTATTATATGAATTTTAGTACAGGCTATTAAGTTAATTATTTTACCTTAATTATTAAGGTTAAATAGAAAGAATAAATCAGATATGGAATCCAAACCCTAATTTTGGGTTATTGTCAAGGTATGAGAATAATAATATAATATTAATTATATTTTGATTTTTCAGTGCTATGAATATGTACTGTATTTTCGTATTGATAATGGTTGGTCAATTATGGTGTTTAATTTTAAAATCCTAGTAATAATGTTAAGCCCTAATTTGAGATCCAAATTAGAGTGCGAGACTGTTTTATATTGTATTATATGATGTTGTGATTAATTAGGAAAAACCCTAAATATAGGAGACATTAATTGTAAATTAAAACCCTAATTTCATAAATTAGAAATCTTAAATCAATAATTAACTTATTGATAAATGAAAACCCTAATTTAAAACTCAAGATGAGTTCGACACTGTTATATAACTATGTTATATGGTGCATGCATGTTATGTATTATATGACTTTTTGATTAATTAGGTATACCCTATTAATATTTAGAAATATTAATTTCTAGAAATCCTAATATTTATTTTATAAACCCTAATGTATTTAAATTGTAAACCCTAATGGTTGATTTGGAAAGCTTAATGCTAATTAGTGTATCTTAAACCTAATTAGTAAGGTGTTAAGTAATTAAAAACCTAATTAATTAAGAAACCTTAATTTTGTATTTTAGAAACTAAAATTTATTATTTTAATTTATTTTTACAAACCCTAAATTGGAAATTCTAGGAAATTATTTTTTTAAAACTCTAAAATGGTCCAAACCCTAACCCAAACCCTAAACCCTAAGGGTTTATCAAGATTACAAGATTGGCCTTAATTGTATTTTGGAAATGGCAAAAATGCCCTTTTGATTATTTTAGTGAGCTAACTTGCAAAAATTGGCAATATCTTTAGTTGGTCACCAACTATGTTGACAATTGAGACTTAAATTATCAGCCATTTAGCCTCTTATTGACAACACATTGGATCTAACAACTATTTAGCAATATATAAGAGATTTAGAGAGAGAAAAAGCATAAAAAACTTGCTCATTTTCAACTTTCCTCCCATCAACTCTCATTCTCTCTCAACCTCCAAAATTCTTGAGTGTCTCAATCCCTAACACAGCCTCTAGATCAACAAAGATCAATTAGGAAGATTAAGATCAAGAATTTAAGCTTGAAGGTATAACCTCAAATTTTATTTTGATCCAAGTTACTAAGAAATTTTTTTGTGTTTTTGTGTTTAATCAAGTGTTAAAATATGTTTTTAGTTGATCTATGTTGATCCATGATGGATCCATAGCATCAAATGGCTTGAAAATAGTATTTTTCAAAATCTTTCCAAGAACAAAATTTGTGGTCTAACAAGCTAATGTCAGGAGCCACAGATTCTTGTTCGTTTGTTGTTTTTGATGTTTTATTGTTTGGATATATAGTTTGCTATGTTATCTTTCATTTTGAAGTGGTAGTGCAACAATTTGATGTCTGGAATTTTAGTTATTAACGGTCAAATACCGTTGACCGACCATGACCGATCAAAAATCTGGGCAACCCAGAATTGAAAAGCAGCGTCTGACAATATATTGACGAGCCTTGATCTTACTTTTGTTTGTTGTTTGGTTGTTGTTGTTGTAATGGAATCATAATACGTTATGTGAACTACATATATATGGCTGTAAACCACTTAAATGATAACCAGAAAAAATGTAGTGGATTGGTCAAACCAAGCAGAAGATCATGGGATCGGTTTTCTGGGCAACCCAGAAAACTGATGACCATGTCTTCTGACATAGTTTGACCGGACCAGATCTTATGATTTTTATGATGTTAAAGTGTATTTTTGTAATGGATCGGTTGTCGTACATGTTTTCTACAATCCAGAACTTTTAAATCACAAAAACATCATACGGTTAGAAATTTGTGGAAGCCCAAAAGTGTTAGCATAAACTGTTCTTCAATTCTGGAAAACCCAAAAATTGAAGAACAGTGTCTGACAGGTTTTCCCGGGGCTTGGATCTCATTTATGTTATGATGTTTGGCCATGTTGATTATTACATCGTGTAGCCTTGCTCGTGTACTACAAGATCTGACCAAGATCAAGCCTAGAAACCTCATAGATTAAAAGTAATCCATGGTCAAAGTAGGCACCTTTATCACTGATTATCTGTGTTCTTGAGCCTCAAGAACACCAACAGCGACAGAAAGCGTCGCTAAAGTCTACAGCGACGGTTTTAATTATTTTTAATTTCTGATTTTTTGAAAATTAGTTAAAAATAGAAATAAATTCTAAAAAAATTACAAAAATAGTTTTAAAAATTATTTTAAATTCTAAAAATTTGTTTTTAATTATTTTAAATATATTTCATAAATATTTAATATTTTTGGAATATTAATAGTATTTAATTTATTTAATTATAATATTAAATAAATTAGTTAAAAATGATTTTAATATTTGAAAAATCATTTAAAATTATATTATGATATAAGAAAATATTTAAGTTATTTTTAATGACTTTTAATATTTTGTGATAAATTTCATTAATAAATTGATATTAATGGTAATTAATTTATTTACTAAATGAATTAAATAAATTAATTAAAAATGATTTTATTATATTAAAAATCATTTTAAATAATAATAAGGTATTTAAAAATATTTTAAGTTATAAAACATAACTTTTAATATTTAAAGATAAATTTTATTAATTAATTATTATTAATGATATTAAAGTTATTTAATAATTATATTAAATAATTTAGTTTGAAAATGATTTTAATATTATAATAATCATTTTAAATGAAAATAAAGTGTTTAAAGATATTTTAAGTTATAAAATATAACTTTTAATATTTAAAAGATAATTTTATATTAATGATTATTAACTTATTATTAAATATAGTAAATTTATTTAATAATTATATTAAATAAATAGTTTAAAAATGGTTTTATTAAGTTAAAAATCATTTAAAATGGATAGAAATGAATTAAAAATATTTTAAGTTATGAATAATGACTTTTAATATTTTGATAAATAGAACATTAATACTTTGATAATAATGATAATTATTTAGAAATGATTTTAAATGTTTTAAAAATCATTTAAGGGTAATTTTAATACTTTAAAAGTATTTCAAGTTATTATAAATAACTTTAATATTTTAGAAATAATTTCATTAATAGTTTAATACTAATTAAATATTAATGATAATATAATTGATTAGTATTTAAATCATTTTAATGTGATTCCGATGTTTGAAATTTCGTGATAAATTATAATAAATGTTTTAAAATTATATTAAGTCATTTAAAAATAATATGACTGATATTAAGTTACAGAATAGAGTCTTAGACTCGATAATTATTCGATAAAGTTGTCGGTACACCGACATGTTTCAGAAATTGATCTGGACTTAGATAATGTGATTAGATAAGTGATTATTTGTGATTCAATGGTTGATAAACCTATGTGCTAATGTGATGAGATTATGTGCTAATTGCAATAAGCAGTGTTATGTGTTATAGTATATTGTTCTAATCGAACGAATGATCTGATTAATGATAGGTCGTGAGATAAGCGATAGATCTAAATTACAAACTGTAAGCAGCGCTTTAGGCAAGTATCTAACCTTTGCATTTTCTTTATGCAATGGACATGAGTAAGAATGTTTCTAAACTATGTTATTACTGTACAGATTATTAACCTTATATTATATACGTTCATTGCTTATCAACATGTTAGTATATGGTAATTCAGATATATATATATATATATATATATATATATATATATATATATATATATATATATATTCTGTTCGTTAATTTCTGTAAATGGTTAAACAAGTGTCCCCACTTGGATAATCATTGTATTTAATCACATGTTGCTATACCTTTATCAATTACCCGTATATATATATATATATGTTGAATTATAGATTATTGTTGAAACAAGATAAAACCTTTGATTTGGAACCCAGACAAGTATGAACATCCCTACACGGGAAAACTTTTATGCGCCCAAGGCGGAACAGAGTGAACGGTCCTATTGTTCTTGTAATGTAGTATTGATCAATGCAGGGCATAACGGGCTGATCACCCCCCGTGCCCGTAAGTTATGTCGGTTCACAGATGAATTTCTGTTTAACCTTTTCGAAAATGAAAACAATGTTCATGGCATGTCACCATAACCCCAGTTATAGTCATTATGTAGTTTCAAAAAATTTGAAAGAGAGTTGTTATGTTATTATTATCGATTCAGAATACTTCACAACTATTGATTTGTTGTAGAAGAATAGTACCAAGAAAACATTTAAATCCTTTCAGCTTATATATATATAATTGATATTACTTGCTGGGCACTCAAATGCTCATCCTTGCTTAAATTTAAATGTTTTCAGCTAAGTGCGAACGACTAGAGAGCTCTGCTAAGAACAAAGGAAAAGGGAAGATTGATGAATGAACGAATTACTATGTTATGTAATAGTTTCATATTATTAAGACAAGTATGACATATATTATCTATCATGGGTTGTAATGAATATTTAAAGGTTACGTACTTGGGATTAGACTCTGATGATATGTAAATTAAGTTGATCTTTATATTGTTGTTATTATTATTAGTATTATTCCGCTCATAGAAATGGTATCGTGAAGAACCGAGTTCGGGTTTCAAGTACTCGGATTTGGGGGCGTCACAATTATTTTGTTAAGCTGAGTCCCAGTGATAATAGTGTTGAAAAACCTTTTAAATCATAGAAGATAGTAGAGTTTATTCTCTACTTGACTCTTTTAATGGATTGCTTGTTCCGCTGCAGTTAAACTTGATGTTCGTTATATTTTATCAGTTTAACACTGTTGAAGGCTAATGATAATTTATTCTGCATTATCTTAGTCATAATATTTCTTACTGGGCTAGTTGAGCTCACCCTTTCTTTCACTCTTCTCTTCAGGAAATGAGAATATAGCTGGGACGAGTCGGGGAACGGAGTGATGGACTAGATGATAGTATTAGTAGTGCTCACTATTCTGTTAAATAGTGTGACAATAATTGTAATGAGGACTCCTTTTGAGTTTGTATAGTCTCTAGTAGACAATAATTGTTTTCAAACTCACAGTTATGTTTTGTCGTATTGTACACGACAGTTATATTAGTAAGTTGTATTTATATTCTGTACCATGTATCTGACGACCCAAGATGAGTGATGTATATCTAATTTTGGGGGCGTCACATATATATCTTAATAGCCTAGCCCAATCTTCATAAGTCATGGTCCTTTACATCGCATGTCCCATGTTAATTGTTATCCGACCCATTCTATATATTTTCCTTCTCTCTAAATTACTTCAAACCTTTATCAATTGTGTAAGACCCCAACTTTTATAAAGATGAATTTTCTATAAATATCATTTTTGAATATTATGGAATTAATTTGATATAATGTTATAGTTGTGGGTAATATTTATAAATTTTATAAAATACGCAAGTTGTTATATAATATTCGATTGGTCGGGGAATATTCGTTTTAACAGGGAATATTTGTACAACGGCACAATCATTGGTAGACCCCACAACGGAATTATTATCGGATTGAGAAAACGACAAAAATATTTTATTAAAAATAACGACGGAAGTTTTACCATTGATACTGTTGAACTACTCGGTAGTAAAAGTACAGTAATACGTGTGGTTGCATAGTAGCACACGGTATTGATTATTAATGCTTATGTGAGAAGTCACTCAGTTTGATTCAATTATTGTCAGTTAATAATTTGAATTATTTAGCGATAATGAAGTTTTGTTTTATTCGTATTATTAACGTAATAAAACAGAAACATCTTTTTATATAAAACAGAATACTTTATTAAAGTTATTCTATAAATAGAATGTATTATATTTTATTTAAAAGATTTTTCTTTAAATATGGACCGTCAGATTAAAGTAATCAATCTGGACCGTTCATGGATTAGTTACTATGCATTCCATTTTTCTGTAAATAGCAGCTCATTCCTTCATTATTTCTTATGAATTCACTGAACTCTAGAGAGAGAAACTATAGAGAGAGAGAAGAAAAGTATTCTGCTACTTAACTACTTCCTTATTTCAGTTCTTCTTTAAAACGGTAAGGGGTGTTATTCTTTCTTATTCATGAAGAGAACTTTTGTTATTCCATTTCTTATTATTCTGTTGGAATAACCTATATACGCGGTCTACCATATACTTGGTGACATTCTTCTATTATTATGTTGGAACATCATGTCTGTGTGTTTTACACCGGACCTGGTTCCGTTTTTATTATTATTCTGTTGGAATATCCTGTCTGTGTGTTTTACACCGGACCTGGTTCCGTCTTGTTATTATTCTGTTGGAACATCCTGTCTGTATGTTTTGCACCGGACCTGGTTCTATTATTTATTATTCTGTCGGAATATCCTGTCTGTGCGTTTATGCCGGACCTGGTTCCATTATTTATTATTCTGTCGGAATATCATGTCTGTGCGTTACGCCGGACCTGGTTCCATTATTTATTATTCTGTTAGAATAACCTGTCTGTGCGGTCTATCGCATGTCGGGTGATTTCTTTTGTTATTCCATTCTTTATTATACTCAGTTGGTTAAGTTTTAACTTCTATACTCCATGAAATTAGTGGAATATCCTTGATAATTGTGTTTCATCCAGTATCTTTTCATGAAAATATTATTCTAAGCATTCTTGAATTTTACTCTACAAAGCAGTATCATGTTGACAATTTGGACGTTGTTAATTCTTGGATAAATTAATTCTTGAACTTGTTTTATTGAATTCTTATATCATTGTCATCATCCTCATGTTTATAAAGTGTTGAAAGTCATCTGTGGCCTGTAGTGCATAGATGGACTTGGTATGATTATGACCATGGATTATTCGGTATAATCATGACCGTAATGTTACAAATGATGTGGTAAAAGTGCTCATTGGCCCGTAGTGCATTGATGGACAGTTGTTGGCATGATCATGGCCATTAATGAATACACAAATATTCTTGACCCGTAGTGCATGAATAATTGTGGTCATGATACTAAAGAATATCCTTGGCCGTAGTGCAGGGGTGATTCGATGATGTGGATTATTTTGTTAAGCTGAGTCCCAGCGATAACAGTGTCGAAAAACCTTTTAAATCATAGAAGATAGTAGATTTTATTCTCTACTTGACTCTTTTAATGGATTGCTTGTTCCGCTGCAGTTAAACTTGATGTTCGTTATATTTTATCAGTTTAACACTGTTGAAGACTAATGATAATTTATTCTGCATTATCTTAATCATAATATTTCTTATTGGGCTAGTTGAGCTCACCCTTTCTTTCACTCTTCTCTTCAGGAAATGAGAATATATAGCTGGGACGAGTCGAAAAACGGAGTGATGGACCAGATGATAGTATTAGTAGTCCTCACTATTCTGTTAAATAGTGTGACAATAGTTGTAATGAGGACTCCTTTTGAGTTTGTATAGTCTCTAGTAGACAATAATTATTTTCAAACTCACAGTTATGTTTTGTCGTATTGTACACGACAGTTGTATTAGTAAGTTGTATTTGTATTCTGTACCATGTATCTGACAACCCAATATGGGTGATGTATACCTAATTTTGGGGGCGTCACAAATTGCTCTTGGTTTTTGAGTGAAACTAATAATGGAATGAAAACTGTAAATTGAATTGGGCTTATTTTCGGCAAGATAAAATAGATTTTGGCTAATATCAACGCAGATAACAAGAAATTTAGTGTCGATTTTGCCATGTTAGCTATAATAAATTGTTTATGGAAATAAGAATATATATAGTGGGTGACGGGTGGAGTAATAAGGAAAAGGAATTAAAAAATTCTTGCTTAATTATTTCTAAATGGTTATGAGATCTCTCTTTTAAAGTTATGCACTTCACTTGTTTGATTAAACTCCTCTTAGAGGCTGTAAAGTTTTAAAAGTAAAAACTTGATGTTATTGTAAGCAAAAAAGCTTATGTTTATAAACTATGTGTCTCAAGTGGCTTAACTAAATTAGAAATGATTTAGAAGTAAGTTTAAGTGAATTGAGTAATTTTGGTTTGGTTAGAAAACTGATGTGGCTGAGCAGTTTTGAGCACATATAGAATCTGTGTGAAATATTTATTTGGACTGGTTTATATTTGTTTAAAATAGTATGTCATACCTTCTATAACATGTTAAAAATTGGTTCCAATTGGATGTGTATAAGCTGAGTTAGAAAATTGTAAAGTGACTACGAAAAAAATACGAAATTTGAGAATTATGGACAGAAGCCTAGCGCTGAGATAGAGCGTCGCTGCTCTGGTCCCCTACTCCAATTTTTAATACTTATTCTAATTTTGTAGTCCAGGATGAAATTTTTTCCTAACTCCGCCCTTGAGAGGGAGTGTTTAAAATAAATGAATCATATTAATTTGTTGTAAAAACGTGCATATGAATTCAAAAGTGAACGACATACAGTAGCTACTACATACATATATACCACCATCTTCTAGTCAGTAATCCTATATATTATACGCTTGTTGGTCATGGATACAGTATTCATCAATATAGGTTTCAGAGACGTGAAAGAGGGTTTCTGTTTTATTATTAATTATAAATAAATTTCGCCTTTTTATTTGTTGATAAAAAATAAAATTTTAAAAATTGACATGTGTCATACACTCATAATATCTTTATTAAGACATCAGAAGAAACACTTATATTATATTATGATGACATGAGAGAGACGATAATAAAATAAAATAAAATTAAGGGTCTTCATTTAATCGATTCAGTTTTAGATTTCATTCAAGCATTACAGCCAATCAAGATCGAAAAGTAAAGATAAACAAGTCTCGTCTCGTCTCGTGTCGTCTCGGTGTTGGGTATACATACATAAGTCAAGTCATTAGTTGGTTGGAGCCCACCCACCCACCCACCCACCCACCCACCTATTGTCAGACCTGACCTATACGAGTGTAATAAAAGTACAAAATTGCATTAATTTTGATATTCACGATTTTAAAATTATATCGTTTTGGGTTGTCCAAATTAGTACTACCTCCGTTTCTAAAAGATTATATTTTAGCACATAGATTAAAAAAATATTATTTATCAAAATAAAACTTATTTGAAATTTTATCACTATCCCTCTATGAGAAATTAAAAACTATTAATATTATAAATGAAAGAATTTCCTGAGACAATGAGAGAAGGTAAGAGTAATATAGGAAAGTAAATAATTTATTTTTCTCAAAAGTTATACACGACAAATTTTTTAAAATATATTTTTTTCTTCTAAAACGATAATTTTTAAAAAATAGAGGGATTACTGTTAAACAGGATTTAGGAAGGAGTCATACCCATATGTATAACGATAAATATTGGGGGAATTAAGAGGGAAAATATAAAATACTATAATTAAAGGATCTTGGACCAATTGTTATCTTAGTACTAAAAAGGTGGAACTTCAAATCTTTGACAGACTACGGTGGTCGTCTGTGTCTTAAACTAGCGGGAAAAAACTAAGAAAAAAAAAGGATAAATTACATATTTTATTATATTTTTAAAAATAATTATAATAATAGTGTATATATAAAATATTTATATAATTTATACAATTTCATATTTATTTATAATTTTAGTGCAATTAGAATTTTTTAATTTAAAAAATTAGTATACAATTAGGATTCTTTAATTTAGGACTCCTCTCTCTTCATCTATAATAACTGTATTAGTATACCTTTCTTCTTCATTCAACGTATTCTTTATATATATATATATATATATATATATATATATATATATATATATATATATATATATATATATATATATATATATATATATATAAAAAACACGATCGTGTGAACTAGAACTTTATGAACAAGGTCAGCTTAATATATTACAAGCAAAAACTGTAGGTGGACATGATATTAGATATAAAAATTGGATAGTAATGTATTTAAATTTTATTTAATTATATTTTGACTCTCAATAATAAATAAAAATATAAATATGTGAAATTTAAATTCACTCGTGTCTAATTTTTATATTTACTTAATTAGAAGAGCTTTATTAACAGCTAGCTATTATACACTTGTTTTTGGTCAACTAAACTGTTGGTCAGTAGATAACCATTACTGCTTGAACTCTAGCCAAATTAAAACACATGATGGCAAGTTGCCTTCTTTAATTATTTACTACATCCATTTTAAATTATAAAATCTATTAATTATTGAAAGTTACATTTTCAAATTCAAGATTAAAAGAATTTATTAAAATTATGAAATAATAAATATTACATCAAATAATATTTTTTAGATAATATATAATATTCAATATTGTATTGGTCAAAATTGAAAAAATTCATGTCGATTTTAAATTTGAAAATGGACAACTTTAAATAGTCAACAATAATCTTTTGTATTTATGCCAATACCAATCTATAACAAGATAAGTACGGAGTCATTTTGGTTAGTTCTGAGTCAACTCAGTAATCCAACTTTGGTGACTCGATACCTCAAAAGGCTTTTTTTTTATAAAAAAAAATATATTTTTTGTGATTTTCATGTCTTCTTCTTGGTTATAAATTTTGATATTCTCAAAAGTTATTTTAAAAGCTTAAGATGTAGTATTAATTAAAACACATGATAACAAGACTCCCTTCTTATTCTCTCCTTGTGTTATCTCTAATTATATACTCATAATATTAGTATTACTCCATAGTTTTGAGGGATTGTGCCCCATCACTTACGAGTAGGAGTGTTCATCGGTAAAAAACCGAACCGGTACCGAAAGAATTGAACCGAAACCGAACCGAAAAATCCGGAAAATCAAGAACCGGTACCGGTACCGAATAACCGGTTTCGGTACCGGTTCGGTACAAAGTCGGTACCGGTTTTTTCGGTTCGATTTTCGGTTATACCGCAATAATTAAATAATTTTTTTTATATTAACAAATTTTTTAAAACTAAGAAATGAGAATAGTAAATTACATTCTTATAAATACTAATTACAATTGTTAGTCTAAAAATATTTAACTATCATATTAAATTGACATTTATATATGTATATTCAAATCAAGCAACAAAATTTTCTTGAGTTTCGTCATGTCAGTTTCCAACCAACCAATTACCTACTGCCTTTTAGATCTAATTGATTCATATATTTCAACACACAGAATTTATTGCCACCTTTTTATAATTTTTATTTCATTATTGTCAGCAGCTGCTATGGGAAGAAGTAATAATTATGGGAAGAATCCTTACACCACGAACTAACTGCTATGGGAAGAAATAAGTTTGCAGTAACTTAAAAGTTGGTGAAAAAAATTTCGGTTTTTTTCAGTTTTTCGTTATTTACCGAATTCAAAATTTTCATTACCGCTACCGATACCGAAAAGTTAAAAAAAACCGAAAAATTGGTACCAAAACCGAAAAAAACCGGTACCGCCAGTACCGGTTTCAACTGGTTCGATAAAAATCCGAAAAAATCGAATTTTTTGAACACCTCTGCTTACGAGTAACTCTTTTCTCTCCGTATCATGTTATAGAATTATAAATTCTTGTCAGTAGTTGAAGCAATTTAGTTGAGCTTTAATTTCTTGCCGACTTTCTTTCCATTATTAATTGTTGTCAGTTTCCTCATAAAACAACCCTCATCACAAAATATTTCCTCGATGGCAAAAAACAACGACTAAGCAAAAAAATAGCGTGCGTATGGTAGAAAACATGCATGGACATGTGAGAGCTGCCACTCATTTGCAACACAATAAAATGAATGGCGACTCTTCACTATCTCCATTTGCAAGAAGGTAGGGCTAATTAATTACCTCTCCTGTCCATCTCAACTAATCCTAGTAGCTAGCTGCATTTTACATTCCTTTAAATAATTATACATCCATATATCTACATATTTTTGCAAGAAGGTAGGGTTAATTACCTGCATGATGGTTGCAGGTTGGAAGGCAAAGTGGCCATAGTCACCGGCGGTGCAAGCGGCTTCGGAGAAAGCACGGTGAGGCTATTCGTTCGATATGGCGCCAAAGTTATCATCGCCGACGTCCAAGATGAGCTAGGACATTCCATTTGTCAAGACCTAATTAGTCATCACCCTGAAAATGCTAACATTATGTACGTCCATTGCGATGTTACTAGTGATTCCGACGTTAAAGATGTTGTGGACACCGCTATCTCTAATTATGGCAAGCTTGACATCATGTTCAACAATGTCGGTATCCCCGGAAACATGGATCACACAATCCTAGGCACGGATAACGAAAACTTCAAGAGGGTTTTCGACGTGAACGTGTACGGGGCATTCCTTGGAGCCAAACATGCAGCTAGGGTTATGATCCCGTCAAATAAAGGCGTCATTCTTTTTACATCAAGTGTTTCTTCAGTTAATGCGGGTGAGGCACCGCATGCTTATACGATGTCGAAGCACGCTGTGGTGGGGTTGATGAAGAGCTTGTGTGTGGAGTTGGGGCAGTATGGGATTAGGGTTAACTCTATTTCTCCTGGCGCTGTGGCTACGCCATTGCTAAGGAATGCAATGGGGTTGGAGAAGAGTGCGGTGGAGGGAATACTTTGCGCGTCGGCGAATCTGAAAGGGGTTGTGCCGACAGCGGAAGACGTGGCGGAGGCGGCGGCGTATTTGGGTAGTGATGAGTCCAAGTATGTGAGCGGACTTAATCTGGTGGTGGATGGGGGTTATAGCACCACCAATCTGGCTTTCACTATGGTGGTTAAAAGGTTGATGCCTTGATTTAAAATTTAATTTCTTGTTTGCACTGGATTAATAGAACCCATCATGCATGTACTGTTGCTATGCAACATTGTTGAATAAATTAAATAAAAAGCTTTTTCTCAATCATACCTTTTGATATCAAAATTAAAAATATTGTCGTATGCAACTCTTAATACTTGCAAGAACAGTCGACCAAAAAACAAAATTTTAGGTATATGTACTTGCTTGCATTATCCTTCCAATATCGAGGTGTGTGCATTATTAAGGCATCTCAACATTTAAGTAGAGAGAAAAAGCTACAAGAATATACTAGTTTTTTTCCCCTTGTGATTAGATAGATAGATATGATTAAGAATCACGCATGATATTACAATTAATATATAAAAATAATATGTACAAGTTAGATTTATTTAAAATTGATAGAAGAAGAGAAACATCTGTCACTGTCACAGGGGTATGTTATATGTATGTATTTCATGGACAAGATCTATCCAGTCATAAATTCCGAGCACTTAATGGTAATGGCCGCCTTGCATCTGCATCATGAGATGGGGCTATGGGTTGGGGTCATATATACTCCTATCTCTTAATTATAGAGTTAGACTATGTATATATAGCTAGTAGTATTATACGCCAATGTTTTTGCAGATTTGCATCATATCCTTCCCTAACATGTAATTTAACTAGTGTTTGATTGAAGTTGTTAAACTAAGAATTACATTTACAATTAATTATGGTAAGATTTGATCCATTTTCTTCCGAGCCACTTAACCTAACGGCTCCTAATTGACCGTACCCAAGGAAAGAAAATACTCCAAAGAGTCCCATTTACAAAAATTAATGTATTTATTGTGTATCATTTTAAACTATCATTCGTAAAAATTGAGAAATAATTTATTTTAAATCGAATATTAATATGATCAAGGTGGTGATATGATGTATGTAGAGAATGAAAGTGAGATTAATTAGTAATAAGGTATTAGTGTTCCTCTCGATCGGTAAAAGGTGTTGAAAAAGAATGAAGTAGAGGACATGCATGAACAAGAAGAAAATGGAAAAAAGAGTTTTCAACTACATGGCATGTGCATGCTGACAAACTATATACATATATTTATTGAGGATTCACAATCTGGATGAGCTTTAGCAGGCAGCTATAGCCTATAGCCAGCCAATACTCACTTTCCTGATCGATGTTTGAACCAACCAAATTAATTAGCTCTCAGAGAATTACAGAGTATCACAGAAACACCCATATAGATAGATCTGGTTTTTCAAAATAGAATTACAGCATCAACCATTAAACTGTAGAGTAACAAACAAAACTAGAAAACCCTACGGAGCCAGCCAGTTGTGTATCCAAAGTTACATGCACGCACGCACATGCCATTGCATTCAGGTAAAACTTTCATTTCTAAGCTAATCGGGTCAAGGCTTGAGTTGGGGTTTACCGGAATTCTATACCCAAACAGCCAAACTCCATAAAATTTTAAACCAATTAAGTTAAAGTTGGTCCAAGTGCTTGCCAGATCAGGAAAAATAAGCCAAACCTTATTTTCTTATTTGATAATTATCACCCTCACCAAAGACACTTGACCTTAACATTCTGTTTCTGAATTTTGGACCAAAAAAAAAAGAATATTAAATTTAAATTAAAACAAAACATAAAAAAAATAGAAATTTTGAAATTTTCCTTTATGTTGTTTCTGAGTTTTTAATAGAAAAGAATAAAAAATTTAAAAAAATTCTTTTCCTGGGCTTTTGAGTTCCAATGAAAAGAAAGAAAAAAAATATCACTTTTATAAATTTACCCTTCTATTAATTATAATCATTAAACCATGAATAAAAATATGCAAGATAAATTTAATTAAAAAAAATATTCATAATCAAATACAAACGGAAGCAATGAAAGGCTGATGAGTATACATACACAATTCTGATTAAAATGACTTGAAGATTGGGACAACCTGAGAAAGCACTGGCAATACTATTTCAGGAAATGCTATCGAAGGGCTGTTCTTCAAATTTATTTGCTTACAATACTATGATCCAAGTACTTGCTAAGAACCGGATGGTTGACAAGACAATCTTTCTCTTCTCTAAAATGATGAAAAATGATTGTCGACCCAATGAATTCACTTACAGTGTAATTCTGAATGTTCTGACTTCAGAAGGGCAGCTTGGTAGACTTGATGAGGTTGTGGAAATGTCAAAAAAGTACATGAATAAGTCGCAATGTGTATATGATCTTGTGAGGATGTTGAGTAAGTTAGGCCATGTGAGTGAGGCTCACCAACTGTTCTGCAATATGTGGAACTTGCATGATTACGGAGAGAGAGATGCATATGCAATTTAAAAAAGATTAGAGAGGCTTTAGAATTGCTGAGTAAGATACCTGAAAAAGGGATTATGTATTGATACTTTTATGTATAATACAGTGTTCTCTGCTCTTGGTAAATTAAAACAGGTATCCTATCTTCATGATCTTTATGAAAAAATGAAACAGGATAGCCCTTCTCCAAACTTATTTACTTGCAAGATCTTGATATCCAGCTTTGGTAGAGCAGGAAAAGTTGATGGGGCAATTAAATTTTTTGTAGAACTCGAGAACAGTAACTATCAGCCTGATGTCATCTCTTACAACTCTTTAATCAATTGCCTAGGGAAGAATGGTGATCTTGACGGAGCTCAGATGAGGTTTAAAGAGATTGAAGAAAAGAGTTTCAGTCCTAATGTAATTACGTATATCACGCTTTGAGATTGCTTGACGATATGCTTGCTAAAGGCTTTTGTCCTAAAATACAAATTGAAAATATAAGTTGTTATTTAAAATTTATTATATTAAAAATTAAAAATAATATAAAAATTATAAAAATATTACTTATTCTAATTTTTCTAATTTTGGACGAAAAACTTAAACAGAAAAAATAACCAAATTTTCTATCCATTTCTTTTCTTTTCCGTTTATTAAAAAACTCAGAAACATAAGAATTTTAAAAAAAAACCTTAAATTTTCTGTCTATTTTCTTTCTTTTCTATCAATTTTAGAATGTTGCATATTAATACTGTTCAATCCAGTAAACTCTTATAAAGGGACAATCACCACATAATCCTGCACAAACTACGGCTGGCCCCGAACAAGATAATTCCTTTGTTGAACCCATGACGAATGTATTAAAAGGCATGTATCCAGTTTGGCACTCATCACTAGACTCACCATCTACAGAACCAATCCATGGCTCTAGTATTACTTCACCAGCTCTACTGGAAGAGAGAAATAACTCACCTAGCTGATCAACTGATTCATGCAACCACTAATATATCCCACACATACATAAGCTGCCCTGATCATCAAATTTTTTTTCTACATTGACACACCCTCATACCGCTAGGTCAAATATCATGTGGTATCAAATTGAACTTCATTCATGTCAAAAACAAATGGCAATCCAAAGTGCAATTATAGAAACAAGTACTCTCATTTTCAAGTAGTATCAGTATCAAAATCCCTTCCTACAGACCTAACTTAGAGCCCAAAGCTTTCCATAATCCTTATTCCAGAACACCTCAGCAGCTAAAACCACGAGGTACAACAACTTTTACTACCACTCATAAGAGACTTGGCATTTGTGGCTGAATGCAGAAGCAGAAACTAGTATAAATTAATTCTACCATTAAACTCAACTCGCCACTAAAAAAAACAACAGTAGGACGATATTGAACCTTGTAGCTTTCAATGTAACTAAAACATGCAATATGTATTATTAGTTAAACTTTCACTAAATAACAGAGGACACAATAAACATTGACCAATCACATCTTATTATCCCATGTATTCTAGACCTAAAAAATAAAAACTGTAATATGAGAAACAATCAAGAAAGGAAGAGTTTAACATGGACTAAAAAGAAGATTTAAAAAAAGAAGGCCAAACAAGACCATGGTAGCTCAACAAGGACAATCAAGTACTAGGGTCTATAAAGCCCCAAACACATTGTAACAAGCTACATTGCACAGACAACCACCTTACTTCTACATGCATAACAATGTAACAACCTACCTAATAATCACTGAAACATGTCAGGATGCAATTTAATTACATTTTTTCCTTTGTATCAGTAGAACTCTAAAAGGATTCAAGAGAGATGTCAAAACATCTCCTTTTAAATCAAGATTTAAAAACATCCACATGCAAGATGCAGATGAAGGATGATTCATAAGTGAACTCTAGCATAACACCTTAGAAATCATCAATTCCCTATCACATGCACCAAACCATCAATCAAAATGCACAAAAAGAGGTGGAGGTACTTTGAACCGATAATCTATCCTTGACTGGAAAGAACAAGACCAATCAATCTTGTAATAAAAATAACTCATATGGTGAGCAACTTGGCTACAGACTTATCACACCAACCAGAGGCTGGGTTTCACATTTCGGGGTAAGGGATATGTTGATTGTTGGGACTTGGTAACCCTGTAACGAGCAGAGCAGTAGTAAATGAAATACCAAATACAAAAGAATGTAATATCTTGTGAAATTGACCATTCTAATTTGTTTGAAAAGCATTCACAAGCTTGGACATTTATTTTCAATTTCTGAAAAACTCGGAAAGTGGGTTTGTATAGCATTTCTTTCTATTTTCAGGTATGTATTTTTAAGGAACCCCAATTTCTAAGAGAAAAGAAGCTTTCTACTTTAAAATTTTGAAAAGAAATAATCAACCTAAATTGAGCACAAAAAACATTGCACTGAAGACTCTATTTAACTCCTTTATTTACAAAAGCGACCAATAACAACCATCAACATAAAAATCAAAAGATAGCACACTAGTTAAAAGCACACATAACTATCCATTATTGAACCAAATTCAGAACAGTTGACCAAATAATAATAATAATAATATCAAAGTAATCAAAGCTTCAACTTCAACTTCAAATAAAAGAACTAAAACCTATATAGAGAATCTCAACGCTTTGGTAAATTAACACGGATTCAAAAAATTACATAAACACAGTATCAGCAATACTCTACATTTTCACATCCAGAAGACGTACCACTAGAAACAAACATTATTTCTTTTAGAAAGGCAAAGAAAATAAATTTTTAAAACTAAGATATAAAAACAACAAATCCATAGTCAATAGTATGTTAATCAATATTTGTCAACCAAAATAATTTTTTTTGTTAATGCACAATAATACATGGAAAAAAGTTTTGGAACCCTCAAAATTAAGCAATTCTAACAATAATAGCAATATGCTCCATTTTACAAAACAACTAAAACTAGCCAAAAAATATTAAAGATTAAGATAGTCCCACCAGAAAATAAATTACCACCCAACCAAAACGGGCAGCGGTACACTACCCACCACAAACAGAACAGCATTTTTTGTTCAAAATTTCCATTCATCATCAACATACTACTTAATAATAAAATTTCCATCCCATGTTTAAAATAAGTACCCATTAAAATAAAATTTAAATCTCTTCCAACATAATCCAAATTAAACCAACAATAACAATATTCATTTATCGAGAAACTTAAAAGTAACCCATTTAAGAAAAAGGTTGCATAACAAAAACTAAGCAAAATCCATTACCACTGGACCCCAAATCAGTACCTCCTGCCGCCTGCACCGCCAGCAAAACCACCACGGCCACCACCGTAAGGCGGTAAAGAGGAAATGGCAGCAGCTTGCTCCTCCTTGAGCACAATCCCAGGAAGTTCACTCATACCCAGAGAAGCCAAAAGGTCAATGGTCTCCTTGTCAACCTCGATGCGGTCAGTCTTGATGGCAGACTCATCTGGAACGAAATCCATGCGCCTTTCTCTCTCCTCTTCCTGAAGCTTGAGGGAGATGCCGCGAACTGGACCCTTTTGGATGCGCTTCATCAAGTGAGTGGAGAATCCAGCGATCTTGTTGCGGAGGCGCTTGGAGGGGATAATCGCCACCTCTTCCAGGATCTTCTTGTTGGTGTGGAAATCGAGCGTCATTTTCGAGTAGTACCGCTCGATCACTTGGCGGGACGATTTCTTCACGGTCTTGGTTCGTACTCTACCATGATTAACTGAATAGAGGGAGAGAGTGTGCAGAGGGAGGGGAATAGGGGGGCGGGTAAGCTAGGGTTTGCTGGATCGAGAAAATGAGGAGGTAGGGTTTTGCGTGTAGTGAGAGTTATATATGGGTAAATTGTGGGAAATGATAGGGTTGAGTTGGTTTTAGAATAAAAATGAATAGACGGACCTAAAATTGGGCTGGACTAGGGATTAGTATGAAGTTTGTGCTCACGAAGCCTGATTCAACTCAATGTAGTCTAATCTTTTACTTCTCAACCCAATCTGAGAAACTAATCCATACAATCTGTCCTTAAAAACAACTTTCATTTCAAATTATGAAATCATTATTTTCTTTCAAAATCAATTTAATTTTAAGATTGAGAATTTGTTATGATCTATTAAAAATAAATTTTATAATGAGTAATATTTGTAAACAGTTTATAATATCATCAGCGCATTAATTAAAATTAAAAAAAATTCATGTTAATTTCACGTCTTAGTGATTTAGATTTATATATTTCTTTTACCAATTAAAAGACGATAAAACATAAATAAAATTTTATCAAAAATATTTATCATCTTACCGAATCAGATATAAAATTATTAAAAAATATTAAGAGTTAAACAAACACTTTCCTAATATGATAATTAAAACTAAGAACATAGGATCTTTAGTATGTCTTACTGAGATCTGAGTGACTTGGTCAAATAATTAAAACTAAGACCAAAGATCACACCGTATGATATTTGTGTATGTGATCTTTACGTGCTAAATATTTTAGCTTTATTTATCTTTTTATGTGATACTCTATTGATTTTTGTTGTTTTCTCATCGTTGATACAAGTTTTTGTTAATACTGTGGTTATCGTGTATTTCATTATAAATTTTTTTTATTATTTGTATTTTATACCTTAATAGTATGTTTATTTGTAAGAATTATACTTGAAATAAAACTGTTAATCCTAAGTGTTTTGTTTATTTTTAAATTTAGACACAAGACAATTATTTTAGGAATTATAAAATGACTTAATGTATTTAGATTATAATTATAAATCCGAGATTATAGTCTTGTAATTAATAATCTTGAGATTATAATCCTTACGAACAGAATTTTTTATTTTTGAGACAAAAGAAGAAGAGACCAACTCATATTTAGTATTTCCACTAGAACGTAATAATCATTTTAAACAAGATATAATAAATAGAAATTTCGTTAAAGTGATATAACCTACCCGTTCTCGTCCATTTAAAATATTAACTAGCATGTTAATGAAAATCAAATAAATTTACACTAATTTAGCTTTACAACATTTCACAAGTTGATTTAATAAATGAAACTATTTTTTTATAATAGATAGTATTATACTTTATTATCATCACTAAAATGTAACTTATTATGAAGAAGTAGAAGTAATTATAAAATTAATATTTGTAAATAAAAATATAGGGAGTAATAATAAATTTAGAATTAAAATTTATAAAAGAAAGTGGGGATAGATGGAGGGAGGATAAAAAAATCAATAGGGACAATTCCCAAGTTGAAAGTTGAGAATTGAGAAATAAAATGATTCAGAAACTCCGTCAGGTCAAGCACTGACCTCATCTCGTCGAATGAAAGCTAAAGTTGTTGTTAGCCGCAGAGAGCATTTCAGTCCACTGGTTCTATCACTAACCCTAATCAATTCTGAGTTTTAACTGGTATGTATGTATTGTATGTTATGCTATCTTCTTCATCATTCTTCTGCACATACCTACAGAAACAACATGCGTATTCTAATATACGTAGCAGCTTAAATCTTCATGAAACTGTTGCTTACTCTGTCCTAATTACTTACTAGACATTGATATCTTCGTGAATATAGCTTATTAGTATCTTCTTTTGTTGTCTGAGAAACTGGAATTAGAAATGCTAGCGATGAAATTAAGGTTCCCTTTGGATGTCAGGAACAAGACAGACTGAGATGTAATTGGATATTATGTTTTTTTTATCCTTTCTGGTCGGGAACTGTGCTGGAAATCCATGAGGTAAAAGAAAAGTATAGCATGTATCAAGCTGGTCTTTGGTGAAGTAAATTTTTTATTTTATCTTTATGAAGTATAGCGTGGGGGTTTTGGCACTAAAACATATTAATAGAACAAGTCTTAGATGGGGGATGTTTAGTACAGAAAATCAGTTTCAAAGCAAGTCTTTGAAGTAATTCCATCTATGGAGGAAGGAGTTTGATGAAAAGTGAAGTCTTTACCCTCCAAAACTGTCTCTTTTGGTTTGAAGAGGTGGCACCTAAAAGCCATTATAACAACCGGGTTAAATTCCAAGTCCAAATCAAATCATAACTGAAAGTGCCTCACATACATATTAAAGTATCCTATATGTTTCGACGAGGGATTGGGTGTTACAGTCACCGTAAGGCTCTTTCATCTCTGGTCTTTCCAATAAGTAGGGGTGGCCAAAGTTTTTGATTTTTTTGGGTTTTAAGGTAAATCGGACCGGTCCGAACCGGCCGGTTCGGGACAGAGAAAACAGGTTCGGTATAGCCGGTTTTTGGTACCGGTTCCGGTTAGGTATTTTGATGGTTCAATTCGTACCGAACCGGTTTGTACAGAATCAAAATACTAAAATGCAAAAATCAAATCTTTAGTAGATGAATTATTATCTGATCCTTCTTCCTATAGAAATCTTTATTACAGATCACTTTAATTTAATTTACTATTCTTAATTTGAGTCAAATCCCAACAGGAGCACAAATCAACACTTCAAAAGCAAAAAGGGTAATATTAACCCTCTTTTTCGACTGAAGCTCCAATGGAAAGTGACGAAACTACAAACTTACTACGGTACTCTCCTTCTTCTCTCCTTTTTCTCCTGGCGTGCGCTGTTGCAGTGCTGCTGCTTCACTGCTACTTCATTGCTCCTCTTCCTCTCTCGTTCCCTGTTTTTTTTTTCTTCTCTGTCCTTTTTTTCTGGTCTGACCACTGTATATGTTTGGTGTTGCTTCTCTTTCTTCACTACTAAAGTAATAGCTTAGATTTTTTTTTTGAGTTGGTGTAATCTGGACAGTGGACCCGTACTATAACATTAAAAATCCGGTACCGATTTCGGTACACAATTTTAATTACATTCGGTAACCGGTCCGGTTCGATAAATAACCGATGAACGGGCCTACCAATAAGTCCCTCATTTCCTCTTCTTGTTAGTTTAAATTATTTCTTTCTCCTTTCTCTCAATTGTACACACACAGTCACACACATGATTGTTTGTTGAACAACATCTGTATCTATATATATATATATATATATATATATATATAAAGTCACAAAAAATAATCTGTCTTGGTCCTTCAACCCAAACTCTTAGGAAAAGTATCTATTAACATTCAACCTAAAAATTCAGATAAAGATTCACTCAACTACTTTTATAACTCTCACTCAACTTCCAAACTCTTTCCATCCATATTTTTGCTACCATAATTATGTCGTTTACTATAATCTCTTATATTTTGATTTAGTTAGCATAGCGTTGTATTACAATCGATATTATCATTATCACTAATATATGATTATGCTATTATTTTTATTATTAAATATATAAATATAACTATTCGAGTTTAAGTAAGACTTTATTATTGCATCAATAGATAAATATATGAACATATAAAATTAATTTACTAGATGAATATACCATTATGTTATTTCTTCTCCACCTCTTTTGTTCCTTCTCTTTACCACCCCCAGCGAACAACTCACAATTAGGACCGCACTAACTGGATAACCACATAATATTTCTCTCTCCTCATGCTTTGCACGTGTACTGTTGGCTATTAATAATGTGGACAGAATCCTCTACTTTAACTTGATTGAAGATATATTTGAAGTCCATTACTCCATTTATGCAATTGAAAGGAATAAAAGTTTGATAAACATATTGTAAACAGTCCCCATTTCAGTCCCCATTTCAGTGACCAAAAATTCACTTAACCCTAGAATTAATATTCTCTTACCATGGGCATAAATAATCCTACTTGAACAATCCAAATCAGTGTGTTATTTTTTGTGCGACTGTATATGATTAATAACCACTAAATTCTAGTGATTCTGTAATTATTCACATAGGACAAAAACACATGTTGGGCTTACTGAATTCTTGTAAATCTTACAGAAAAGTGCGCTTTTAAAATACCTATCCGTTTTGCTTACCCAAACATTTTTTGCGATAAATGGTTAGTTGCCATTTTTATAGTAATCTTTTATATATGCTCTAGAAATTTGAAGGTAAAATGATATTTAACTGTTGGATGAGGTTTGAGATTTTTTAACTTTTTTGATTATCAGATTAGTTGGACAACAGATTGCGTGAGAGCTACTCAAAGCAATGTCGAGGCCAGCTCTACTAGTTTTCTTGCTGTTGTTGATTGTGTTCACTTCTCAGGTTGAGTGGAACCAACAGATTATTAATGAAGTTGAAGCGAATCCAACTGTATCCCGGAAGCAGCAAGATGTTTTAGACGCTCAAGAATCTGTCAAAGAAAAGGTTAGACTTCATCATATGAATTGATTGCTTTGGTACGTGGTTGGTTGTCAAATGTATGTTGTCTATCCAGTTCTGAAGTAATGATGTATGGTTTTATGTATCCTTTCTCTTATATATAGGTTATCATGAATTTAAGTCAAACACTTATACATAGGCTAATCTAGTGAATCGAGAATTAGTTTCCAATTACAACTTGTGATAGAAGCTTATGATACTTTTCTCTTGCATCGTCCTCCCTGGCTGGATCTTCCTTCTCCAGTAGTATCCTTTTACACTGATCTCATCTTTTAACTTGCTGTCTAGCTCCATCACATGCCCTTCATCTAATGCCGGCCCCAACCACCTTCTTAAGCTCCGCTCCCTTAACCCTGGCATACCTAGAAATGTCCATTTTCCTGTCATTTACATTTGAGTTGTTCATCTTCCTCAACACTTCAGCCTTGTTTGCTCCTTTGTCATGCATCTTGAGCCTTTCGTTCTTCATTTTAAACAAATTGATTTGTTTGTATTTTGGTAAACTATCTCTTGGCTTAAATGGCACCTTGTTCTATCTTTCCCTTTTTTTTTATCCAAGAATGCATATATATTGCTTATCTCAATTTAAGAGCCCACACTAGGTGCTAAGTAAGTTGTTCTTAGCCGTTTTGGACTTGCAGGGGTTCCTTTTTTGTTTGTCCTCGATGTTTGGCACAGGTTGTCGCGTTTTCATTTTCCTCTCCGCTCAACCTCATTTAGTTGCTTTAGAGCTGTAGATCTAATCCCTATATATATTACGTGATATTTTACATCAGAAGCAAAGAACATGGAGAGATGACTACTATTAATTTACCTGTCTTTTTACATATTCTTTCGTAATATATGATGTTTGATATTAGGCTCAACCACGACCCTGTGAGGGTCTTTAAGTGGTCTCTTGTACTTCGCCAGTTTCCCTAAGACCTTAAGAGATTAGGTAATGGGCTTGACTCTAGCATAGCCCTCAGATCAACTACAACTTGTATAAGAAGAGAAAATATAATGTGTATCATGATTCGCTAGCCAAAGCTATTAGGTTTGCTCCAACATAATTGTGGAATCAAATGCTAGTAGGAAGACTTGAACTTGACCTTGCAGAACCAAAACTTTAAAACCATGAACTATCAGTTACTTCAAAATGTTTAGCTGCTTGCGAAGGTGGTAAGATTGTGTATCAAGATCTAACAATTTTTCATATCAACTCTTAGCTTTATATGTCATTCCCATTTAGGTCTGATTCGGATCTCAATAAGATGATCAAAGATGAAAATATGTTGGCACTTACAGAGAGAGATCAAGTGTTGTTAGTAAAACTGAATGAACAGACTATATATATATATATATATATATATATATATATGTATAAACTTATCTCAAGTAAACCAAATTGCAAAAGAAGATTTGTCAAAGCTAATACTTGGTAGTATGTTCTTAAGACAATTATGCACTCCTTATGGTGCTTAGAGTTGATAGCAGTTGTTTCTCAGGATATAATGACAACTATGGTAGCACTACAAATAGTACACTCAACGAACCAAATATAATGATCAGAACTCTCTCTAAATGAACTATGAAATGAATACTAGAAAATGCTTCGATTTGAATGAATCGAAGTGGCTGCCCCCTAGTCTATTTATAGGAGGGGTTAATGATTCTTCTGATGGGTCACAAACACTTGAAAAGGAATGGGATGTTTCTGAAAAGGCATGACAAGACATGACATCCTTTGGTCAAAACGACGTAGTTTTGAGCCTTTGCAGAATCGGCACGTCAGTTCGGGCCAGAAACGACGTAGTTTTGGGCCTTACTAGAAAGGGCGCTTCTGTTCGGCTAAACGACGTAGTTTTGGCGCTTCCAATCGAGCAGATAGCACTTCCCAAAACGACGCAGTATTGATAATAAATAACACTTCTCAAAAGACACAGTTTTGATAATAGAACTAATAAAACAAAATTTAAATAAAATAAATTTAAATGAATTTTGTTCAAAAAATTATATACAATGACCTAAACCCATGAACCTCGAGCCAAGAGCCCCGAGCCCGGCCAGGCCGTTCGGCTGCGGTGCGCTTGTGGGTTCGAATCAAGCTTTTGGCAAGGTCCTATCTCCTCCACAAAAGTGGGGTGCCCCTTAGGCCCAAATCCAAGAGCAACTTTATTGTATATAAACCAATTAATACTTTAGTTCTTAAACGATGTGGGACTTGACTTCCCACAAGTATTTATTCATTTCCAAAGGTGATCTTTGGGAGTTAATTTCTCATTCATTAAACTATGGATTTGAGCTTCAAAATATTTAATTTAATCTACTCATGGAGTAGAGCACATTGATATTTGGATTCACTTCAAATAATTAATGAAACCCACTTCAAATTTAGCTCAAATTCTAACAATCACCCACATGTATGAAATTGGCTGCCAGTCGACCTTATGCAAATGTTATGCACTCTAAGAGAGACATAATTAGAAATCATCTGTATAGAAAGCGGTGACTTTTGACTTTTAACCTTTCCTTGTGAAAGACAATTGGGTTTACTGGTTGTCCAGAGAACATGATGTCTTGAACTGTTCAACCGTTTGTGTAAATCAAGACTATTAATTCACACAGAATCTTTCCAGACATTATTTGGTTCTCAAGATTTTGTTCATTTCGGCCCCTAACGATCCCATATTTATGAGTGCTTTAGAGAAGTATAGCCTTATCCTTCTTACAAAATTGGCCTAGTTTCACACACTACATATTTGATTCTTAATAAGAGTATCCTGCCATACCCCACTTATTTATAATCATTAAAAGCATATCTTATCCTGAAAGCGCTCTAGGTATTACTATCTCGTATCATAGGAATGAGTTGAAGAAATTAATTTATTCATAGTGATTTGGTTGAATCGTTCACAATTTAGTTGTCCATTTGAACCTAAATTTTTGGATCTCCAATCAAGTAGGTTGGGTTTCCATCACGACGATCCTTAGTTAGAGGCTTTAAACTCATTCCCCTCGATGTTATTTCAAACTTTTAGTTAACGATATTTTCTTTAGACTTTATATACTCAATAGACATAATGTCATTTGAGAATAATTGTTTTATGGTATTGTGTCTAAGACGAATATGTCTAGATTTACCATTATACATGTGACTCTATGCCTTTCCATTTGTTGATTGACTATCACAATAGATTCAAATAGGCGGCACATGTTTAGGCCACATAGGAATATCTTCTAAAAACTGACGAAGCCACTCAGCTTTTTCTCCAACCTTATCCAATGCAATAAACTCAGATTCCATCGTTGATCGAGCAATGCATGTTTGTTTAGAAGATCTCATGATACTGCTCCTTTACAGTGTAAACACAAAATCACTTGTGGATTTAAAATCTTTTGTATCTGATATTCAGTTTGCATCACAGTATTATTCGAGTACTGCTGGATATCTTGAGTAGTGCAATTCAAAGTTTTTAGTGTATTTTTAATACCTTAATACTCTTATAATCGCTTTCCAGTGATCTTGTTTTGGATTATTTGTAAATCTACGTAACTTATTGACAACATATGCTATGTTAGGATGTGTACAATTCATTACGTACATAAGGCTTCCAATTATTTGTGCATACTCAGATTGTGATATGTTCTTTCCTTTATTTTTAAACAAATGTAGATTTATATCTACCGGTGTTCCCACAGAATTGCAATCATATTGATTGAATTTCCTGGGTATTTTTTCAATATAGTGTGATTGTGATAATACTAACTCATCTGATATTTTAAAAATTTTAATTCTTAATATTACATCAGCAACACTAATGTCTTTCGTGTCAAACATATTATTTAACATTCTTTTGATAGTTTTAATGATTTCATTATTACTACCCATAATGAGTACAAATAATGGCAAACTCTTTCTTAGTGTCCTTGACATACACACATTTGTCACACTCATTTATCTTGAAACCCTTTGACAATAATGCACTGTCAAATTTTTCATGTCATTGTTTAGGTGTTTATTTTAATTCATAAGGGGACTTCACAAGCCGACAGGCTTTCTTTTCTTGTTCTGAAACAATAAACACTTCTGGTTGTTCCATGTAGATTTCTTCTTCTAACTCCATTTAAGGAAGTTGTTTTCACATCCATTTGATGCACTCTAAATTATATATAGTTGCAATGACTTATTAGCATTCTAATTGAGGATATTCTTGTCACAAGAGAATAAGTATCAAATAATCTAAACCCTCCTTTTACTTGTATCATTTGATTACAAGTCTTGATTTATATTTGTTTATAGATCTATCTGCTTTCATTTAGACTTTATGTACTCAATAGATATAATGCCATTTGAGAGCAATTGTTTTATGGTATTGTGTCTACGATGAATACTAGACTTATCATTATACATGCGACTCTGTGCCTTCCAATTGCTGATTGACTATCACAATGGATACAAATAGGCGGCACAGGTTTAGGCCACATAGGTAAAAAGTGACGAAACCACTTAGCTTCTTCTCCAGCCTTATCCACTGCAATAAACTCAGATTCCATTGTTGATCGAGCAATTCATGTTTGTTTAGAAGATTTCATGATACTGCTCCTTCACCTAGTGTAAACACAAAATCACTTGTGAATTTAGAGTCTTTTGTATCCGATATTCAGTTTGCATCACAGCATCTTTCGAGTACTGCTGGATATCTTGAGTAGTGCAATCCAAAGTTTTGAGTGTATTTTAAATACCTTAAAATCTCTTTAATCGCTTTCCAGTGACCTTGTCCTGGATTATTTGTAAATCTACTCATTGATAACATGTGTTATGTCAGGACGTGTACAATTCATTACGTACATAAGGCTTTCAATTATTTGTGCATATTCAGGTTGTGATATG